>JAPMOB010205459.1:0-30700 GCA_029875015.1 Lepomis gibbosus
GCTGTATATCGAATCTAAAACCAGAATAGAGTCACTTTGCCTTGTACTTTTGCGGTATATTTCACATTTTAACATGTTTATGTTACTAAACTTTAACTTAATTTGCACTTTATTTTTGCTTTTTTCTTATTTTTGTTTGCCTTCTTAATATGATGGTTTGTATGCTGTATTGAATGTTGTCCTGTCAGTCCAGCACTTACCATGAGGTCACCAAGTAAGTTCATAACAATGTATGTTGTTAAGTTAACTCAACTCAAAATATGTATATTACATTCAATGTGACAATGTTGAAATTATATGATGATTCACAAGAAATGCACAGAAAAATAATTATTTAGGTAAGTTAGTAAAGATAAAGATTAATTGATTTAAATTTCAAAAGTAGTTTAAGCTACATATTATATAGATATTTTAGAGCACTGTTTTACATTAATTCATTACTTTTAGCTAACCATTTCAACAGTTAATTCACTAAGAAAATGTCAATTGAGGTAGAAGAGGTATATACAAGAGGTTCAGGAAGGATAGGAGGAAGGGGTTGAAGGGGGAGGTATGTAAAAACTGAGACATATGGGGGAGAAAGGTGTTAGACAGGCTCATATATGTGCAAGTAACTATTTCAATCGCTAATTGACTACATCAACTCTCTGCTCACTTGTTAACTAGTTCACACACAATTGCAACATGTGGAGCTTATTGTGTTACAACTGACTGAGGTAATTGGAAGCTTAGGCGACTGGTTATAGTAAGTTGAGCTTCCCATGAACCCCTGCAACTACAGAAGTTCCCATGTTTGGGAATAAATGTTTTAGAGGGTTAAACTTCAAACCATGGAGACAAGGACAGAAATATATACATTTAAAGTTACAAGCCTAAAAGGAGATATGAAGCACAAACGGAGCAATAAGAAATACGATGTGTAGAAAAAGAGTCAAGTTAAGTTGGTTAATGGCTTCACCCGCAGCTGGAACAGAAGGGAGGATATTTTCTTGCCAAGCCTAAACAAACAGGTACGCCTGTAGTTTTTGATAGGGACATCTTCACACTGCAGACACTGAGTGGAGCTTGAAGGACTTATCATTTTGAAATGAGGAAAAGTAAATATATGTTGCTTGTCAATAATTAGCAATGCCTTGCCTTTGTTTCTATGCAGCAACTATGTATGTTGTTGTCAATGTGCCATTTCGGACTCAGCTGCACTTCAGAGATATAAAGGCTGGCCATGTTGTCTTCCCTGTATTGTGATATAACAGCTTGGCACAGTTCTTTCATGTTAAAGGATAAACACCGGCTAACAGTATATCAACTCTCGCGTTGTGTGTGTTTATACATAGAATAGCTTTTAATATGGGCAATGACATCAAAGATTGTTTTAAGGTTAGTCAATACAGTAATGCTAGAATTCAATTAATTTCTATGATTGTCTAAGAAAAAATTAGACAGGAGTGCAGCGTTAAGGCACAACATGCAGCTAAATAGCTTTGAACTACAGATAGTTTCCATTAATTAAACTGGATTGCAAGTTGTTTAATCAATTTCAGAGCCCCAAACAGTGACAATCAACCGCCTGCAGTTAGTGTATGTGCATGTGCACGTGGGTATATGTGTGGGTATGTGTGTGCATGTGTGAGAGTGTGGTCAAAAAAGAGACGAAAACGAAAGCATTTGTCTGTTTGCAATGCTACCAGTGGTGCTGGCGTACAGGGTCTCACTAATTAACCTCCACGTTGATAATGTGCTTAATTACTTTATATTGTGATTTAGTTTCTTCCTAGAGGTTATTCTCTCTTTCAGATTGCAGAAATAATCTTACATGCCTCAAAGGTGTTGAGTGGAGAATGCGATGCCCCAGTGAAACGCTGGTGCAAGCAGGCATCTGTGGATAGACTTTGTGATTACCACCGCACTGACATCAATGGAAACCATTTGACACCTGGCCCAGAGAGAGGGCAGCATCAGGCTGCAAGAGCTTTGATTAAATGAAAAAAAAAAAAGACAAGCATAGTCGAGGGGGAAAAACTTGATGTAATTTTGTCTGATCACCACACTGGCCCTGTGTCCTATCAGGCAGAGGACCTCTCATCACCTTTAAATTTCTCTGGGCTCATGAAAAGACCAGACACAGGTTTGATAAAAAATGAAAGAAAAAAAAAACTATGGCAACACAAAATGGGGTGGAATGAGACTCTGATCCTCTGCCTTTTGATATCTGGTGGAGTCACTATGCACAATTTACTTGTAGTACAATTTAAAGTTCTTTGAATTTGAATCCATGCATGCTTGCAGAGAAGGAGACAGGAAGAACAGGAAGTGAACTTCTTATTGAAATGCTAAAAGATGCTAAAATAAAAAAAACTAGATATCGATGACATTGCATGCAGATTTCAAATGCATTTCCCTATATAAACTAGAAGTTAAACATGCAAAAGAGAACACTAGCTACAAATAGAAGGCATTAAAGAATTATAATAGTTTGCATTATAATGACAGTTTCCCAGCACTGAACTTACAGGACATATTAGTTCAGTCCAGAGTGGTTTATTTATGGAATAATACAATACAAATTGCCACAGTACTGAAACTGAGGAAAATCAGCTTAATACACCTTCACTTGGTAATGACATGGATTGTTCATAGATAACAACACACACCTGCATCTCGTCCTCCCTGCAAAAGCACACTCATAACACACACATACACATACTTACCTCCCCCTCTCTGTTTGTTTTGTTTTGGGCAGTGAGGATAACACCTGGCTCTATCCAGTTAATGGTCTTTTTAATTCATGGCTCAAACCCATTTAAAGGCAAACCCTTTCACAATTTGTTAATTTCTGATGTCATTTCCACCCTATAATTACTGTTCTCTCCCCCATATTTATCAGTCAGTGTACCTGCAATGAAAATATAAGACCTTGACACCACTTTTGCAGAATCAAAATAGTATTTAATTTGATGTCTTTGGCCGTCAAACAACATTGTTCGAGGGACGTAATTAGGACAAATTTATCTTTTTTTTATTTAGGGGATATTGCCAAGACATGTGGGACCTTTATGATAAGAAGGGGGAAGAAAACGTTTGAACACCGCTGCCCAGTATCTCATGGTTATTGTGAATGGCTTTCAGTAAAATTAATGGTGTGGGGGAGATTGCAGTGTGGCCGTGGTAAAACAGGATGCAGATGTGGTTACAGGGCATCCAGGTAAGGAAGCAGTCATTTCCTAAACACAGCGCGGATATGCACGCGCACACATGCATGGTGTAAATGTAAGAGGCAAAATAGGAATTCGGATCATTGTCATCGTGTGTTCCTATTACTCCCACCGTTCTCTCTTTTGTCATTTTTGCCCCTTGACCCACCTCCAAATTCTGTGACCATGTAGATTTGTTTTGTAGTTTTTAAGACTCCCATGAGCTTGGTTTGCTTGACATCTAACCTGACTCTATAATTAGTATCAGAGAAGTACATAAGCAACATGAAATGTCCTTAAAATGGTCTCTGCAGAGTTGATTATAAAAATGTGAATCAAGAATGTAGAAAATAATGATCATAAGAACATAAAAGCATCCTGTTATGCTCATGACTACAGTTAATGACACCCAGCCTCATTCTGTGGAAATACAATTTGTAGACTTCTTTACTTCTGTCATTTCATTGGACTGCACTGATCTATATGCACATGGGGAGGAATATGTGCTAGACAACTGCTCCCAGCAGAGAGAAATATTACTCCTGCTCCTGTGTACAGCCAGATTTTCTGTACACAACCTGCTATATGTTATGTTGTCAAGACTGATTTTTTTTTTCCGCGGCAAAGGAAAATTAATTGCAAAGAGGGACGAGAATTTGTTTTCATATTGGCTCGGTGGCGCTGAGTGCCAGGATGGAGGAGGACAGCTGTGGGGGAAGGCTGGCCGACCCGCTGCCTTCTGCCTCTCCCATGCCTAGCTGCACAGAGTCTGTGACAAAACAAGCCTCCAGGAATACTGGGCAAACACTGAGAGCCTCTCACTGGGATCCGCACTATTTCCTGAGAGCACCACAGCCAAAAAGCTTCACACTTCCAATACTGTCTTCACTTCTTTTTTTCTAAATTGAATTGTTGCTTCCGTATCACATTGCTATCAAAAGATATGCAATAGTCATGATCAGAAAAATGCCTGTTCAGTCAGTGGCTTGCAAATGTGAGCATGGCATCACTCGGCGAGGTGCTGAAATTGCAAACAAACATGTTCTTTTAACACGCTTTAACAACTGCCAACAAGAAATAAGGTCAAGCACGTTGTAAGTGATTCCACCTCTTCTCAATCTGCGTGTGCTCTCACTGTATGAGGCTGTCGAGCCTCAGCCAAGAGAGATGAGGGAGATAGTGGAGGCTGAGGTAGGAATCATTTTCACACTGCCACAATTACAGGAACCGTCATTACATTGCTCACTCTTACTCAAATACAGATAGAAGCCCCCCAAAATTATGCGCAAGCTAGGAGGAGAAAGTGGCTCACTTCTGTTTGCTAAATTAATCGCTTCCTAAATGGCTCCAGGCCAGGCAAAGTTAACATTTGCAGTTTCAAAGGTTTTCAGCGCTTGCAATGAGCCATGAAATTACTGCATGCCGTCGAAAATGGCAGCTGATGAAAAGCCCAAGGAGCAGGTCCCACAGGCAGAGAGAGCTTGGAAGTGAAATCTTAAACACAAAGTCTCATTTCTGATTCGGATCACGGTGAAATTCAGAACCAAAACTCGGGAATGTACGAGCCCCTTGTCCGAAAGCAGGACAGGTTGTGACAAGGCAGATGATGAACAGCTGTTTGCGGCCCGGTTGTCTCGTCCAGGCTCCGAGGGCGCAAGATGAGCACAGAGGTAGGGTTGAAGGAGTGCAATGATGATGTTGAAGTGCTCAGCTGTAGCCAAAATAGACTGACCCAAATGAGGTTTGATTAAATCACAGGGGTTCTGCAGACATCATTAACATCAAAATGATTATGGCGGAGCCGTTTGGCTCAGCTGAACCCAACCAACAGTCTGATGCTGGAAAACTCACATTTGCATATTGACTGAATTAAGCTATAAGCACGTCCATGTACATCTGAAACTGAAAGGAATTCATTTAGGATCCACTGCTGCTCTGCTTTAAAGAGATGTAGGGTTTGCACCTGCACCAGCGCTACATGATCCATTCTCCAAGAGACATTAATATGAGATCATTTACTCCTACAATAAAATGGAAACAACCAAATGTACACAGTTAGGAATGTTATTTCCCTCCAAAAGTTAGATAAAGGTTCGACAATAAACAAAAATCATCAAAATGTAAAGATAACTTTTGCCAATTTCTTCACTTTTGATTCCACATTCCTCTTCAGTTGGGTAAAAGCATACCTTAGAGATGAACATTTCCTGAAAACTCCCACTGTGCTGGGGATCTCCGGCTCCTGCTTCGCCAGGGAAAAAAAAAAAAAAAAAGAACTCCCCCACATATCAATCTGCAATCATAGAGCCTAGCGGACACTTTGGATTGCAGAAACTTTGACCTATTTTTCAATGTTGGAGTGACCAACCAATTTAGGAGCCAATTTGATTTTTTTTATTGAGCATGTGTAACATGAAATTAGATCTTCAGTTAGTTGATATCGGGAAGAGTTGGAAGATAATCACTTGATGTCGTATATGTATCTACTAGAAGACTGATAGTCTACCTACTCTCAGGCTGAAAAATAATCACCTCAGAATATTTCCTGTTAAAGTCAAATTCAAGCTCTGGCATGTCAGCTGTGATGTAAATTCATTTTGAATTATTTGGTCAAAAACAGGGGGACACTCTTTGCACAGACACCACCTATTACTGCTAATAGAATTTTTGAGTATGTTTATCTTGCTGTTCATGTATTAATGACATTTAAATATGTTATGCCTCCACCGTAAAACATTAAGTACTCTATTGTTAGGTCAAATTTGGAGTGAGAGGGAAGTGGTGGATGTTTATAAATGAGTGCTTAATTAATTAAAGAATGCATTACATTTTAATGGTGAATTGTTAACTCTTGCTGTAGCCTCATTAATATGTGCCTCATGGGGATTTCAGTGCCATCATTTTACCAGCAACCTGCTGGCTGCAGGTCCTGTGCCTCTTTTACGGTGCTGGAGATTGATAGTTGACAACGCAATTAATCACATGGAGGAATGACCCTCTCCTCACTCTGTGTAGCAGGTGAAGGAATGATTGTTTAAAATGTCAACAGTGATGAGTTAATGTTGTATTTCATACAATTTCAATTAAATGAGAAAAGTCTGGAATTTTCTGAACATAGCAAAGGAAACATTTTCTCACTTAAATCTGGCATCCTCGACTCAAGCAGATCCATTTTGGTATTATTTGTCCAGATTTGGAGATCTTGTTTTGAGGTGAATGAAATTTCATTTTAAAGCTGTTCACAGACAGGATTGCGAATTAGCTAAGAGTAACCAAGAAAATTTTTCTGAACAGAGATGTTGCCCCTGGCAGATATTGCAAAGAATAGGCAAATTAATCAGCGAATATATACTGTGTAAGTGAGAAAATGATCTTTTTTGGTCACTTGGTTTTATTTTTTATTTTTTTACTTTTAAGATTCTGCCACCATCCCAAAACTACTGTGAAAAAAAGCATCTTGTCTCTCTATAAACAATGTCCCTGAAGAAATAGAAATACGTTGCTGAGCACCACAATGAAAAATCCATTTACCTCCTCTGTACTGAGGTAGAGGCAGATCTCAGTTTTCTTACTTTGTTATTTTGGTGGACTGACCCTTTAGTATATTTCAAAATGTTTTGTGTTTGTATTGTATTTGAGCTGTTGTTAGAGAACCCCTGGGGGGAAACCTCACAACATGTAAACATGTTAACATGAACATAACAACACCGAGTTGACTGGCCAAAGGGTAAATGCACAGCAGAAGAAAGTATGGCATTCGTGTTTTTAATCATAAAGCACCAACAAACAGTTTCAATAAAAAAAATTGTGCCTATAACTGCAATATGTTTTACATATGTTTGTTTTTTTCTGTTTCGTATCTTGGGCACACTGTCCCTTCAATAAATGTTTTTATATAAAATATTCTGCACTGTTAGTTCAATAAAAGGAAAATGATTTCTACATACCATAAATAGTTTTCTATTACAACACAACTCACAGCATGTGAAAACATGTTAACATGAATATAACAATGCCATGTTGAGTGGCCAAAGGGCATACAAATCCCTGTGCCACTTGAATAGTGTTGTTTAAAGCTTGTCCCTGAACCCAGTTGCTCTGAAGCCGCCATTTTCTCTCCTTTCACTCCTAATTACCATAGCCTCTCCAAAAAGTCCTCTGTTGCTCCATCTGTCCCCTCAGTCACTGACAGAGATGCTCTAATCACCTCGCATAGCAGGGCTCACATGGGAAAAGACTACACAACCACCATACTGTCACAGATATAGAGCCGCTACTGGATGCCAACACCTCACAGGGGGTAAGCTATAAACACTGGCCGCAGCCTTGTATGGGATATGTTCAGTGATGTGCACTGAAAGAAATCCATTTCATGTTACAGATCTCCCACACTGGCTGACAACACTAATGCCAAATGGGGTTTTGTTTATGAAGTATATGTGACATATGCCGAGTGTGCCGGCAGTCCATCAGTAGCTCACATCAAAATGACACTCGAGAGACGAAGCTCTGTTTTTGGAAGGATATTGCAGGTTTACATTAAGCTACATACGGCATTGTATATGGGCATGAAGTATCACAGCGGGAAGGCTTGGCAGGAAAAGTATATGTTAATGTTAAAGAAGATCAGAAAAATAGATCTAATTGAGTGAGAGAGAAAGAGCAGAGCAACTTGTAATTTAAAAAAAAACCTTTACTTTAAAACCTGTGTTCTGAAGCCATGCCTCCATAGATCCCTTCATTATTTAGTCTTATTTTGTATGCCCTGCAGCTTGATATCTTGCCCTCCTTGTATTTGATGCTGTTATTCTCACCCAGGTTGACACCTCCTGACTTCTCATTTTTGCTTTACCCCCTTCTCGACAACTTTCATGTGTTCCTTTGTGGGCCGTTGCAACTTTCTCCAAAACTTTTCCTGAAGCGGAAAAGAGAAACTTTCCGGTTCTGCCAGAAAGCCTTCTCATCTTAGCGGAGGAGCAGCCGAGGGAACTCTCAAATGATGACAGCCATCGTGAAAGGGCAGATAAGCCCGTGTGGCTTTGCCTCTGATTGTATGTTCATCTCACTCTGATCCGGCCGCGATTCTAAGCCCCTGTCTCGCAGTCCTCACTCTCCCAACAGTTGATCTTCTGCATGTCATTGAAATCGTCTTATAGCTGATCCAGCTATAAGACTTCAGCCTTGGCAAGGAAGACAAGTTTTGCTACGTCTTTTTTTTCTTTACAATGTGACTGACTGACCAGTTAGTTTTTGTGGTTTGTTCTACTGTACAGATAGAATGCATAGGCTACACTGAAAAAGTCCATCCTAAAGCATTTTTAATTGATCCTAAATGGCATGCCTAGTGTTTTTGGGGACCATTTTGTTATTTGGAGGTATACCCTTTTTTACATGGCAAACTCCTGATGCTGCTGCATGGGGCAATGAGACACCAACATCACAGAAAACACAAACACTGCTGTGAAGGAATGCCTGCTTCAACTGACGGTGGTACAGTTATAGTTCTTGATTGCTCACATAATGATCCCTTCCTTTATATTTAATATATGGTTCTGTGTAGTACTCTTCTTTGATTTAATTATCCTTTGATATCCTCTTTCTGTTATTTTTTAAAATCATTTTTAAAAATATTTGACTGTTCACATCACACTACAAATCATTTCTAAAAACTATAAAATCCCAGAAAAGCAAAATACTGCCAGTGGCGTCACTCATTATATAATGAATATTAGCATCAAGCGTAAGAAATGACAAATACCCCTTTTTTGAACATTAAAAAGGTCAAGGTAACATATTCTGACATCAGCCCACTCCAGTTGTATTTATGAATGCAGAATGGAACGCATAAATACAAAACTACATAACTTTTGCTGAACTCTTGCAGACGCAGAGGAGGCACTTTAACAGAAAGTGGGTACAAAAAAAATCACTTAACAAGAATTACAGCTCACTCCGTTGTTCACCGCTGACATGCATTGAACGGCACAGATTGATGAGATCAACAGTGCAAAAGTGTCCAAGGGTTGAATTTATCTTTAAAGCAAGTGGAGCAAACAGGAGTCTGGAAGCTCCTGAGTTGGTGTAAAGTGATACAATATAAAGAAAGCTGAAAGGTTTTTTCCACTTCAAAAGGCACTGCTCCTCCACCATGGTTATCAAAGCTTAATATGTGATTTTAGTTGACCATTTTCCATTAAAAACATGATAGCCACTGTAAGAGTGACAGACCCAGGCAGAAGGCGCACCACATATACCCTCACCCACCCCACAGGGAGGTACGCACCCTGCTTACTAGAGTGTGCAGGCCGAACAGTTCCCTTCACTTAACTTGACATTTCCAGCTGCACTGTCTGCGGCGGGTCCTGTGTGGTGTCACATCTATAGCCCCTGCAGTATGCACTGCTGAACGCAGCAGGCCTTAAATGAGATCCCAAAGGGAAAGTAATGCAGAGGGTGGGTGGGGGTGTGTGTGATGGTGGGGGGGGGGGCATTATCTTAACCACTAATGAACAATTGTATAATTTCTATCAAAAGCAGTCATAAGGCCTGCTCAGTCTTACGGTATCTCTTCTAAATACTGTCATGATAAAGGAACTGTTAAAAGAAGAGGGCTGGTGGAGGAGGAGGGGGAGGAGGGGCTTGAAGCTGTCAAGAGGGGCCACTGTGGTCAGGAGGAGCGCTAGAAAGGAAAGTCTCTCCGCCTTTATCTGCCATTTCCTGCTCCCTTCCTGGCTACATTAATAATCTGTAAGAGCAGACAATCACACACGGCCGTGAGAGATAAAACACGGATGACAAAATATCAACTTCCTGCTACAAAACTCAAAGCCGTTATTAGAATATCAGGCACAGACGGTAATTAATTTCAACTTTAATTACTTCCACTGTTGCTGTAGATTAGATCACAGGTTTGAGATGGGTTATTAAAACAACTGGGGAAATCTGCAATGTAAAAGAAAACCCGTTAATTTCTCCAACCCCGTCTCTGAACCTGCTTGTTGAGTGATGCAATTACATCTGTGTGGTGCAGACAAGGGTTGATATGATGTGGGTGAAAAAGACACCCAATCGTTTTACGCGGAAGCCGGAAGGTTTTTACATCCAACACTAAATGCTGATGGTATCATCTGATCATGAGGTTATGATGACCTCCTGTTTTGTCTCTGTATCAGTGACGGACAATAAAACTGGTATAATCCACAAAATCGTCGGTGGAGATAAAGCGGTGACCTCAAGATAACAGCGATGTTGCAGTATGTGATTATTTGAACAGAACCTGGGCTCCGCGTGTTACAATAGAAGGAACAAATTGTATTATCCTGTTTGTTATTTTGTGAAGAATTGAAAGCATTTTTAAAGCCTGCCTCACCTGTCATAGCAGGGCAATCATCGTTTTAACGTTTCTTTGAATTTTTTTTCTCTTATTTATTGAAGGAAGGAATAAACTGTACTTTCACATATAAAATAAATAACTCAGTTGAAAACACTTTTGTTTTACAAATGCTAAATATCCATTTTTGAATTATGCTGTTGTGACAAACATAAGCGCTGCCTGGATTGTTTTCAGAAGTTTTACTTTCTTATTTATTTTTTGCATGAAGTGCTACATATACAGTATCTATCGCACCAGAGGCACAATGTGGTCGGGGTGGTTGGTGGGTGTGCAAAATTCAGGACTTTGACACCAGAGTCCAGGGTATATACACTCCCATCTGTAGGTTTAGGCGGTGAAAGGACTTTGTTTGAGTTTAGGGAAAACTCTTGGTTTTGGTTAAAGAAACATGTTGTGCCCCAAGTCACTGCAGACTTTTTCTATATTAAAACAAGACCACAACCTTTTCCTATCCTTACTCTTGCTGTGAGTGCCTAAAACATAAGAAAACGTAAGAAAATTAGTTTTGACTTGATATTTTGGAAATACATTGTCATTTTCACTGATGTGTTCAATATCAACATTTTTGCAACATTTCCTCATTATATTAACAGAAAACATGATCTCAGAAGCATTTCTTTTTCTTCAAAATGTAGTTGCTGTTGCAAGTTAGTTGGATATAAACATAATTTCCAAGAAGCATTTCCAAGTATTTTCCATTGCTGTTCCCAGACTGTGGAACAGTTAACCCCTCACAATCAGGTCCCAATTTATCATCACTTAAATCCCATTTTGAGACCCACCTTTTAAAAATAGTTTTTACATCTCCTTAATGGTTTGATTAATTTAAAATTAACAGATATTTGCACATTTGTTTAAATTTTGATAAAAGCTAGGGTAGGCAGATACTGTATTTTTTAAATACAGTACCTGTGGCAAGACTGTAATGAGCACTGCCAATCATTACATTCAGATCATTCAGACCAAATGAAACGATTGGCTGGCCTATCTACCTGACGACCTGAGCACAGTCTTCCTATGTACTCACTACACATGAATACGTGTTTTTGGGGAGTGGCTTTGGAGGGAAGGGAGGGGGTGGGATTTCTTGGTTTGGACACTTTCTAGCTGTCTCTTGTTAGGTTGCCTACCCTAGCTTTGTTTCAAGCATTACAGAAACTGGAATCACATTTATGAATTTTATATCATATATGTATTCACAAAATCAAAAATATCATATAGTATTGTAATAACAATACACAAAGTTTCATTGGTGATAGTGCTATTTGTGAGTTTTATATACTTGGTTTCCAATTTGTGTCAGACTCGCTTTCTGTGCACGCCAGCACACTAGTTCACTTCCCCTTTCAAAGTGCGGTAGGTGTACATTATATGGCAATATCAGTTTTCCTCTTGCGTTGAAAGAAGTGGGAACAGTGAGCATGCAGCCAACAAGCAGTGATCTCGCAACAGCTCCAGAATACTTCAGCAACGTCAAATCAAAGTGAAAGTGGAATCTGAGAGCAACACATTCCGCTTGTTTTTCTTCTTGCCTCGATGCTCATGGATGCACTCAGTGATATGTTTAAATGTTCCTCTAATAGAGCATTCATGGTGTTAATAAGGGGCCATTCAGGAGCAATCCTCATCTATCAACACAACTGTAGGACTTATGTGTACAGCAGATATGAGCATGATGAGGCCTTGATTTCTTTGCAGTAAATAAAGAGCCGCCATGTGCCTTAAATCCCAGCCTGGCAGCCTGGCCTTGTTCTAATAGGACGACTCCATATCAGTTGATTCAATGCACACTTTTATTCATTAATCTAAATAACATCACACACCCTTTCATACTTTGCAACCTATATGCAAATAATCTGCTCCGAGTGGTAATATCATATGAGCAGACAACGTATTTGCTGTGGGATTATAGAATGAAGAAATGCATTGCAGATATGCCATTTCAAATTAAACGCACAGCCTTTTTCTGCTATCTTTCTTCAGATAGTCTAATTAATTTACTTCAACTATAAATAAATATTTTGTTCCTTCCAAGTGCAGCACACAGGCCAATACTGGTTTTGTGCATCAAGTCTTCATTATACAGTAGTGTTAAGGGGTATGTGGGAACAGCTAATCTTAAAATCCCTGCCACACAATAAACAGAGTGACAGAAAGGAAGGATGTATGAGATAAGTCGCCTGTAATGAAACTGGATGCCAAAAGGAGAGGACAGTATGTAATGAAGAGAGAGCAGAGGGGAATGTTTAAAATAAGTTCAAGAACAAAGATAAAGCCCAAGGATGATGTTATCTGCAGGATTGAAGAAAGCATTTCAGTAACAGAATGGTCACAATCACTTAATCAGCCTGACTCCTCCCAGCCTGGTCCCTGTCTTCCATCATATGCTATTTCCCCTGTTCCAAGCAGTCAGTTTTCACTGTGTGTGTGTGCGTGTGGGCAACATCTGAGTAAAAGGGTTACGGAAAGCACTGATGGCTCTGTCATACTGGAGGGTGGCCTTGCATTTTCAAAGCGTAGCACTACAGTACAGCCCTTGAGTGCTGCTGGAAAGATGATCAACCTGAATGGTGTCAGGTTGAGGGAGACGCATTTAATGAAAACTAACTTAATACCAAACCCAAAGCAAGATGGGAAATCATTCTTACAAAACTGGTACGTAGTCATGTACATTTACTCAAGGACTGTAACTGAGGACAATTTGTTTTACAAATTCAAACATTGTACTTCTTACTCCACCATATTTATTTGACAGTTGGAGTCACTTGTTACTTTGATTAAGAATTTAGTTTTACAGATCAGACCAACCACTTTGAACAGCTACAACTGTTAAAATGCTGTTTATGATGACTTTGTGTGAATTTCAAGCACATTCATTTCATTTTTGTGAAGGATTTTATTTTCTGTCTTTATTCATTTTAATTATACATATAAATAAAACCAAGGTTTAATATTTTTGCACTCATTGTCATCTCTTATAAGAATTTAGGTCAGTTTAAGTCTTTTGTAAGCTTCCTGCAATTTCAGATTTGTTCAGTCCAGTAATTAAAGTAACTTGATTCAGGTAGTTAACGACTGCCAGAGCCCCAATTACATTTCCCTGAGTTGGTGGTCTGAAACATTGGTCACACTTACATATAACATATAATACAATATACAATACACTCACATGGACCATTTCTCTTCAGAATTAGTATTTTGATGATTCTTAAAGTAACTTTTTATGATAGTACTTTTACTTTCGTAAACTTCCCACTACGTTTACTGAAGACTAAAAAGGAATGGTTTAATTAATGATGTCAGACTTTTCTCCAGGTGTCCTACATGCAGTAGCTAATGCAGATAAAACCGCTACATAAACTCTGTATTCTGTGACTGAGGCTCCCTCTAAACTTCCTCTCCATTCACTGTGATCCACTGCTGTACTGTACAGCACCGTCTCCCCGACAAGCTTATTTCTAAAAGCTGCCGAAGCTCTACTCAAATCCTCTAGATCCCAGTCCCTGCTGGGGCTGGACCGCTGGCCAAACTGAGATCCACAGACAAAGACTGGGCCGAAACTCTTCTTGATTTGGACGGACACCCGACTGCCGCACTCTGCAAACACCATAACACCATATCTGCACTCATTTGCGAGGCCTTTAGCTCTTCATGAGTTTGCGATTAGCAGCACTTTGGTTTGATGGCAGCTCACCAGTTGTAAAAGTCGGCGCGGACAGTGGCCCCCCCTCTGAGAGCGGCTGGTAACTTGGCTTCTAATGCGCCGACCCCACATGTACCAGGCAAAGCCCAACCATGGCTGCAGGACAAGGCTCCAGCAATGCTGCTCAACAAGCATTTTGAAAGATAATGACACCACAGGCTGCACAAATGTTGAAAACCCATGTAAATATAGTGCCAGAATGGAAGATAAGACGACATCTGCAGTCATCCATCTCTGCAACTGTACCTGCATTGTTTAATGAAATCTTATCAAAAATTACTATCAAATGTCAGTTCAAAAACTGTTTTCAGCTCAACTAAAATGTGTTTTACTATTTCCTTTGGTGTGTATGTTTCTCTATAAATGCTACAGCACAGAGAAACGTTGAAGGGTGGTGTGGTGGCAACTTCCAAGGCCACTTAGTCTACTTTTCTTTTTGTTGTGACTTCTGTTTTCGATTTGATTCAACAACTTTCTTGTGAATGAAACCGGTACACTCACAAGTCCAGGTGCCCGGGGAAATGTTGAATGAGGGCTATTGTGAAGGTTATTGTCACAACAGCAGGGCAGATGAATGTTATCCAAAAGTTACATCTCAGACTGCTCCAGCACCAGCTTGATGACGTTACATGACATAACACGGTCAGAAACTTTTTTGAACCAGGCTGCCTTATGGGACTACCTGTCCAAAATCATAAGTACATACCTGTAGTCTGGCACACAAGGAAATAGTAATATGATTATAAATATGTGATAATCTGAACAATTTACCAAATGCAAATATATGCTTGACTCGCTCACACAGAAGGTAACGCACACACGGAGACTAAAAGTCATATCAAAAGGAGTAAATGGTTCATTATGCTTGTACCATAAAACTTTATTAGGTGCTACACGGAACAAGTCTAACTCCAATTTCGAGGTGTTGCAGTAGCTTTTTATGAACCATAAAAAGCAGTTTGCTTTTTTGTTAAAGTATTTTTTATTGCTTTCAGATATGACAAACAGTATAATGTCTGTAATGTATAAACTTGTGTGTTACATTTTAAGCCCCAACAAAGACATAACCCAACATGTTGTTTTGAAGAACACATTTGATAACTTCGTATAATATATTCTACATGTGCATACAAAGGGTGCAGACTGTAATACATATCCATATGCACACACACGCACACACACACACACACACACACATTTCACATACTAATTCGTAATAACGACTGACACACAGAAACACACAAAACAAAAACAATTATAAAAAAGAAAAGAAAAAAGCAGGAGAAGGTAAATAGTCCATCTTATCTAAACACAAGCAAGGACACATTAGCTATAGTTTTTGATTTTCTCAAACTTCAAGACGTTTGGAATCAAATGTCACAAGGTGCAAGAAGTACTGCGTACTTTTTTGGTATTTCAATGCATGGTGCATGGCATTAGTATTATTAGTTACCAGAAATTAGTTATAATGTCAAGAAAGACCAGGACATGTGAAAGGGTAGCTGTAGTTTCATTACATCGGTCATTTTATCCTAACCATTCAAAGCACTTGAGTCATAACGCATGTTTAAAATGCCAAGAAGAAAGAGTCCCTGCATTTCAGTGAAAGAGAGAATCAAAGTGTTTGAAAGAAAAAGTGGAGTATAAACTTGCAGAAGGTTGATGGTTGTGGTAAGATGAACAGAGACAAAGAGAAAGAGATTTTAGAGTTCAGTGGCTGGACAAACAGTTAATGTTTCTGTGCAGTGTGGGCCAGTGCAGAGCAGAAGACTGTAGATCATGGTGTTTACAGCTAGTTAACAGCTCTGGACTCGGTCTGTCAGGCTTGGTGGAGGGATTGGAGGCCGCCACCATCCATGCAGACGTCCGGCTGTGTGCCAGAGGCTGGGCCCTCCAAAACGTGAACTCCAATAGAGACAATGTCTGCAGTAATGTCCAGATACATACTTTGCACTGCTTGCCATTAGAAACCATGCAACTGACTGAGGGCTGCGCACCTGCGAGCTTAACACCATGATATTGTTTAACATATTTAACACCACATATTGTGTAATTTTTCATCAAATATGTTAATTATGTGTTAATAGCAGCGCAGTTTGACACAACATGTGCTGCTGCTAACTGAGAAAATATTAAAAAGTAACACAAAATATGTCTTTACAAATTTACAGTCACAGATCTGTTGGAAATGATGCGCTGGTGCACATTTTGGATGCAATCAGTACACTGTTACTTCGAAATACTGTATATAGCAGGCTAATAGGGATCTAAATGTTCTCATTTTTCTGCTGCTTGGAAAAGAGAGGCTGCTGATTATATGAATGCTGCTTGATAGATCTTCAGAGCTGGGCTGAGTGGAATGTCTCCCCTCCTCTGTTTAAACAAAGCCTGAGATAAGATTTAAGGAGAATCCTTAAGGTGATCCAGCTGCCCTCCTCCAAGCTGCAGCAGGCACAGAGCCATAATGAGGACTGAGGAAAAAGGCTCAGAGACCCACCTCCAGAAGGCAAGGCTGCAGATGAATACACTTCCTCCTGCATTTCCTTACAGCTCATCCCCTCTCCAGAAAAAGAGACAGCCAAAGAGAGATGAGAGGAAGAGGGATGACTCTGTTTTTAGTTTTGTCACACTCCTTATTATCGTTTTCCTGGTTTGTTTCAGAGTGGCCGCTGCAGTTGTCCACTGTTTATCACAAGTCCCTGTCAATTCACTGGCATTTTCTGTTTTGGATTTACATGTGAATTACTTGGAGAGCAAATCATTTATGTGTCACATCCATTCCTTACAGCACATTTCAATGATTACTCTGTGTTTGAATTTTCTCAATTATTCCACATCCCCTTCTCTCCTCCCTCACTGTGGGCAGGAAAATGCATTTTGTCTTTTAATTGCATACATAACTAATAAAAAAAATATGTCAACTGTCCAATTGCATAAAAAAAGCAAAGCATGCATATAAATGCATTTTGGCATAATGCATGATTACATTACATCAAACGAATGTTTAACATTTTGTCACATCAAGCTGTAATTAATGCAAAACATATTTGCAAGAACAACACATTTCAATAAAAATATATTAAATCATCATTCGGCCCAATGCCGCATGTTGTTCAGGATAATCCAGAGAGAGGAAGAGGGGGAGAGAGGGAGGAAATAATTAGCAGAGAGAAGCGATTGCACTAATGAGAGGAGAATTTGACTAGGATACTTTACTTGACCCCCAGTGTTCCTTGGCTGTCCAGGAAAAAAGGCTGATTTATAATTATACTCTGCAATGCACCATGAAATTGTTATTGTGGAATACCTTTTTGAAAATGTTATCAAACAATTACTTTAATTTTTCCCCCTGGAAACTGTTGCACATGCCTACCAAAATGAGATGGTGGAGCAGAGTCTCCTGCCTGTCATCCACTGCTGTTCATGCAGATGAGCTAGTTTTTTTTGTTGTTGTTTCTTTCCCCTCCCTTCCCCAGAGTCTCTGTTCCGAGGGATGCTGTGGCAAATAAAATAATACTCTGATAAAACTGAAATATTTTATGACAGAATGATAATCATTGCAAGCATACGTGCCACTGATATGGGGCTGTTGCGGTTGGGGGAGGAGAGGAAATAATCCTTTTTGTGGGCTTTAAAAAATGAATCTCAGTTGAATCACATCAGAGAAAAAACTCAAAGACAGTTCCAAGATGAGCCAACTCCAGGAGAAAATGACCTCCTCGTTTTGGTGATAAAGTTCTAGCCAAAATATGATATCAGCCTGCGACGTGACTCATTAGAAATGTGTGTATGGCGTGGAGGCAGCTCTCCCTATCTGCCAGTGCCTGGCTTGCTGACTGATAAGAGGCAAATGCAAATGTCCTGATAAGAACTGAATGCAAATATTTATGATATGATATTCCCTGGGAATTATGTGTGGATAAAACAAAGTGTTATTTCCCTGTAATTCTTTCAGGTTTGCCAAAATGTCCTTTTTTTGCTTTCGGAATTTGCATTTCTTCAAAATTGATTGGGCCTGCGTATTATGTTAAGCTATTTGTTTGCTGAGGATGGTAATTAGTTACTGTAATTACAGCGATGACAGTTGCTAAATTGTTTTTAAAGCATTACAGTGTGTCTGTGCCAGAAGATTGCAGTACTTATTTTAGGATTTAAGCATTTGCTGGAAACACTCCAACTCTAAGGCCAAAGTGGGAATTTTTTGAACTACAAAGCAGCCATTTTCTGAGCAAAGACATTTTTGAAAATGTCTGTTAATTTGCACTAATTGCTGGTTTGACTGTGTTGTGCAGTTTCTTCTCCGATCAGGGACTTGTTACTGATAGGATGTCTTGGGGGATCAAAATTGGCTTGAAATAGTTTAAATACATGTGTGTGTTGGCTTTGTACGCTCATTTATGTCAGACTTTTAATGTTCTCTGTCACCCAAGAAACAAATTGTTGTTGAAGGCACATTTGTAATTGTGGTTCCCAGTGTAGCCTATAGAGGCTTTCAAGTTTAGTAAACATTAATTAGCGTGGACACAGACAGTTGGGTGTTTTAGAGGGCGTTTCATGTGCAGCACAAGCAGCAACTGTCTGAATCACATGGATCAGGACTAGAATTGTGTGTTTATTGCAGAAATACAAAAACATTAGCAAAGCAGGACATACTGTAGACCATAGTGATACATTATAACTAGATGTGTTGTGGTTAAATCAGAGTCTGTAAACAAAGATATAACCTGCTATAGTTTAGAAGCATTTGTAGCGCCACAAAAAAACTGTTCTAGGGCTGTAACTAATGATTATTTTCATTATCAATTAACCTGCCAATTAAATTCTTGATTAATTGTTTGGTCTTTGAAGTTTTTAGAAAGAAATGTCCATCGATTAAAGAGCCCCATGTGACATCTTCATATTGTTTATTTTGTCCAACCAATGATCCAAAACCCAATTATACTCACATTATCATATAAATGTATATAATCATATATTTCTTCATTAGATTTTTTAACAACTTATTTCAGCTCTAAACCGCTCTCTGTTATAGTGAGGCAGATCTTAAGAAATAAATTAGGATTCTCAACCTCTCTGACCATTCCTAATATTCTAATCGACATTGACGCAACAAACACAGACATCGAGGTAATTACTGTGTGCACTCACTGTCTCCTGAGCAGAAAAACTATCGATTCCACCCTTTTGCTAAGGAAACATACACTGGTCCCACTTCTCGAGGACCCCATGGGCAACAAGCCTAGTTTCCTTCTCAAGTATTACGCCATAAGTGCATAATTGGATTTACTATTAACATAATCGGACAGCGTGCGCGTTGACTTGGAAATTCCCTTATGAGCTGCATTTCTCTTCTAAACCTTATAGGAGGAGATGGTGAATGTACATCCAGGTCCCTTGAGCTGCTCTTTGTTTCTCTAACTTCAGCCCGACTATTGGAGGAGGTTGTATACTTACACAGGATTAATGTGGGGAAAAAAACAACCTTTGTTATTCAGAGAGAGATTTCCACAGCATTGTCATAGACATGGTTTTGGTGATGGTCACCTCTAGTAAAGAGAGACACAAACCTTTTACATCACTGTAACCTTCTTTAGAATTGATGTATAAAGAGCCAAACTGTAACAAAAAAGCACACTTGCCTATGGAGTGGTCTTCTTTCTTTAAAAGAAGTAGTTGCCTTTTTGTAGCCTTGATGGTTTGAAAGAAAAATCTATCACCTACTTGCAAAGGTAAGAAACACAAAAAAAAGCATTCAAGCATGAACACAGAGATTCAGTAACAGCACGAGGACTCTTTCTTATTGCTGGAAGCAAAATGGAAACTCTACCTCAAAGATACAGATTCAGGAGGAGCATACAGAGTAAAGCAAAAGAGGGACAGTGACAGCAGTATAAGTGAACACAGCTCTATCAGAGAAATAGCTCGCTATTGGAGCAGAAATGTGGCCTTGGTGTGTGGGGTGAATTCCCATGTTGTGTTTCTGTTGCGTAAATACCCAGCACCCCACATCCCAGGCTAAATCTGTGCCTGCCCTGAGACACACACACACACACACACACACACACACACACACACACACACACACACACACACACACACACACACAACATCCATATTAGATGCACCCGCTAGTTACTTCTTAATTAACACCTACTGCAGCCATTATAATAGAATCACTTTCCCCCTTTCTGAAATCCCTTTGAAATTACGCAGGATTAAGGAAAGTTGGTTGCTAAATTGGTGTGTGCATCTGTAATTTAATTGCATCTGAGGCCATTAATTAATAAGGTGCCTCCTTTAATAGTTAATGTATAATTGCTGTTAATTAACAGCCAGTCTTGATAAAGTGTCACCAAAATCAAACAAAAACAATTAGCTTTCTGAGGTAAGTGTCTTTTAAAAGCCTCATTATTAGTACTAGAGGTAATATACAGTAGTTAGAATGATAAAGAAGCCAGTGTAGATTTTAATTTGGATGGGGAGAGAGGGGGAAAACATAGTTGACATCCATAAGGGAATTACCATGCAGTAATTATGGGATAAGCTCATTGTAACATGATAAATAATGCGGTGAATCTGTCCCCTCCAGTTAGGTTGTCTCCTCTTTTTATTAGGGTGGACTTTAATTCCACATCTTGTGTTGTTCTAGAGAAAATTCTGTTGCATTTAGCTTGCCATCAGCGTGGCAAAGATTAAATACAAATACTAAGTAGGGACAGGCTTTTAAGGCAAATGTGTATTTTTGTGACTTGGGTTTGGGCATTTGAAGATATGTGTCTCCTCTAAATCTTTGGTGCTCTCACTTCTTGTTTAAGGCCTTGATAAAAGCAGTCGTGTGAAGTCCTTGTGTTTGAGTCTCCCTTGATCGCAGTGTCACATGGAGTAAATATAACAAGTAATAACTTAGACAACAGGTAAAAGCGTTACCAATATTTTACATACTTGGTGTGACTAGCAGCGTTTGTGTTTGAACTAATGTCACCCAAGGCACATTCAAGGAGAAATAGCACCAAAACAATGTGTTAGCTGTGTTCCTCTTATCTGGTATAAATCAAAAGGTTGTGGTTTTAGCTGAGAATTACAAGCAGAATGGCCGTTGGTGCAAAATGAATTGGGTGCCAGGTTGAGAAGCATAAACATACATCTGGAGCATAGAACTTTAAACAAATCCAACTGTTATTTGCAGTGCCATATTACCATGAATACAAATGACAGCATGACCTCAATTTTCTGCACTGTGTGAGAGAGTGTAGGAAACCAATGGTTTAAGTGCTATTCCATCCCAAAGTGCTTGTTTGGTCTCAGTTTCGCTCCTATCACAAAGTCAACAATCACACGGTTTAGTATTGAATTGGTAGAAATAATATTCAGGGTCTCTGTCCACAGGCAACTATTATAACAACCCATTTTCCCCTGCAGTATAGTTTGTTGATAGAAATGCATCCATAACATACACATAGCAATTTGAGCCTGCTTTAGCCTTTATTTAATGAGACATCAGCAACAGAAAAGAACCTGCAGTGTAACAAACACTTAGCCTAAGAAGTCGTTTTCACCTTGGTTCACTGTAGAGAGAAGCTCCAATCCACTCACTAAACAATTACAGCGTATTAGCTACTTGTCAGTCAGACCTTTTGGAGACGATACATCTCCATTTATTTCCTCTCTACATTTTCTCCCTGTGCTCGCTCGCCTCCTCTGCTCTCTTCTCCCCAGACAGGCAGGGATGTGCGGGGAGTCCACAGGGAGATGAGGAATATTTCACTCCGCCAGTGAGGCACCCGGTGGGAATAGGGGTTGAAACTGTGTGAGTATGTATCTCATTAGTTCAGTTATGTAATTTGGAGCACTGATAATCCTCCAGGACTGCCACATTGCGCACCTCAGAAACAAGAGTCAGAGTCGTCAACATGCAGCCAAGTAAAGACTAAGCTGCTAATTGCTGGGTGTGGTAATGTGACTGGTAATGTAAGCTATAGTCCTCTATGGTACTGAGGGTAAACACATGGTACAGCTGGTGAATGAAAAGCTTAAGTTACAGGTAATCCGTTCTGAAAAGGAAAGCAAAGAAATGCAAATGTGAGCAGCATAATTTCGTATTGGTCAATTTCTACTACTTTAGAAGCTGGGCACTGCAAATAATTTATCAATATTTTTTTCGCCTTTAAAGTTGCACTAATCATCATTTTTCTATTAACACAGGATCAGATGACTGTGTGTAAGGTCAAAGAATTGTCATCCAAATCTGCAATTCCCTTCAACTCTGCAAAACTTTTTGGTGTCTTTCAGCTCATTGTTTTGGTTTTAAAGGTCAGCAACTTTTTTGGTTCAGTCTCGCGGGTCTCATCAAACTTGTTTCCAGCAAGCTGTTTAGAATGAAAAGGCTCTGATAAACCCACTGTGCATTACAGTATCATAAAGCAGATACACAAATGAGTGACTAGCTGGTGAACATATAATAATGGAGCACCAGACAGCTGGAGAACCACACATTTTTCTCAAGAGTTGGTGGAGACCAAAAAGAGCTGAAAGTAGAATGAATGTTAGACTTACAATCACCAGGAGGACAGAAAGACACAGCCTCAAATTAAAAGTTGCTGTGTGCCTGGTGGATGCGCAAAATAGGCAACTGCTAATACCATATCAACTTTTATAATATGTCAGCTTTGTTTTTCCAGCTACAGTCTTAAAGAGCTGGTATTATGCTCATTTTCAAGTTCAAAATCCTATTTAGGGGTTGTACCAGAACAGGTTTACATGGTTTAATTTTCAAAAAACACCTTTTTTCTTCATACTGCACATTGCTGCAGCTCCTCTTTTAACCCTGTGTTGAAGGCTGCGTTTTAGCTATAGAGTGATACATGTTGTCTCTAAATGATCTTTGTTGTTGAGTTGCACATGCGCAGTTCCTAGTTAAGGACTATCAACCATTCAGAAGCACAGAAGGGCGGGTCAGCGAGAAGCCGGTAAAAGGCTTTGATTAAGCTGTACATGTTGCCGAGCAGCTTGGCAACATGGACTGGAGCAAAGGAGTGGTGAGTTATTAATCTGTAACAAAAGTATCTTTCATCCATAAAGTTTTATCTGAGCTCTGTCTCTACATGCAGTAACAACTTTATGTCCATTGACTGCCTGGAGGGTAGCTAGTGTTTGGAAGGGAGAGGAGAGGTGTGTGCTGCAGCTCAGTGTTTTTCCACCAGTGTTTTTGAGGGCGTGTCGGAGTAGCCGCTAGGCGAGCGTTGTATGAGGCGCATTTAGCTTTCATCCCTGTGAACGTCACAAACGGTTGGACTACGAACAAGCTCTTTTCAGTTAGTTCAGAGCGGAGTTTTCAGCGTGAGAGGGGAACTCCCTTTGGGTGGACTTTTTCACTTTGCAAACCTATTACACACACAAAAAGGTATGTAACTCAACAAAGAAGACACCTCTTTAATGCTGATCAAATCATAGGACAGCCAAAGTACATAGAACATGTCTATGACCTTGATGTTAAATGATCATGTATAATCTGTGTCTCTGAACTATTGAATAAAACAGCGTCACCTTTTCCCACCACTGGTACACGCACACTTATTTTAGCTGATTAGTCCTCCTCTGTGTGGGTGTCTACAGACCTCCCTGATTTCTCCTGTTCATTGTGTTGCATTTTGGGTTGGGACAGGTTAAAAACTTTATCATTCTTTTAAATGTATATATTTTGGTG
The DNA here is from genome assembly GCA_029875015.1 of Lepomis gibbosus. Taxonomy (NCBI): domain Eukaryota; kingdom Metazoa; phylum Chordata; class Actinopteri; order Centrarchiformes; family Centrarchidae; genus Lepomis; species Lepomis gibbosus. The sequence goes on from JAPMOB010205459.1 coordinate 23,991, forward strand.
ACCTCATCAAACACCCATTAAAGCTCCACCCAATTTCCCCATGAGCAGAGGTCTAATCAGCCCAAAATTGAAAACACCTGTGTGGGCGTGCAGGGCCTTTAAATAAATAGTTTAATCAGTCAACTTTAACTTTGTGCTACTTGATCCTGGTCTGCTGCACCCAGAGCTGCAGGTTTTCATTCTGGCCAGCTAATCAGTGAGTGATGTACAGCTGGAGCGCTGGGTGAATGTAATTAACTAGCAGGTGGGATAGATTTGGAATCAGAGGAATCCACAGTTTTACACAAATCTTAACCCTGAATGTGAGTAGATTCTAACATATTTTAAATCAAAACTTATTTGTTTAATGCTTGTAGAGAAATTACACAACCAGTGAAAATCATTACGTTCTAGGTGGTGTTAGCGTATTCATCTCAAGGCATGCATTACTGTCTGCCACAGTGTCTTTTTTCAGTACTACCTCTGGACGACCCAATTAAGACGGTTCTAATTCTGGACCTGGTGACTTTAGCCAAAGTGCTTTATTGGCTTAATTGTAACCATTAACTAGCATTTGACATTTAGCACACATGGCAGTTGCCTGTCCAATTTACTTATGTTTTTATTTTATGCTGTTGTCACATGTCATTTGTGGTGCCGAACATACATGTTATTCATCAACATCATTCTGAAACATCTTATGTTGGCCTTACATAGATTTTCAAAATACATATTGCACGATACATGTGCTAGTTAAGGTAGCACAGGGCGGGCGGAGGGAATTTTGTTCTGAAACACTGTATATGGAGTGGGGGATTGTTAACAGGCAGAAACGTATTTCGGTGTGGTGATTTTTGTGTCATTCATATCGACCACAACGCCTAGGGCCCCTTGACAGACATTTGATTGTGAATCAGTTAAAATTTTATTTATTGGACCTTTTAGCTGCAGCTGGGACAAATCACTGTGGTGAGCAACGGTTCACTGGCTGAGTAGGTGAAGGCTTCAACACTTGACCCTCTTCTTGGGATCATCGCGGAGCCTCCACCTCAACCCAACCTGGGCCAGGGAAAAAGGAAGGGCAGAAAAGGGTGTCAGTATCATGCAGTGTGACATACCATGTCCAATAACAACGAACAACATAACATCATTTAACCTTTACAACACATGTATTGATCCATCTGGTTGTTATCACGCTACGATCACAGCTCAGGGCTCAGCTCAGCTCAGCTTCAGGGGCTGTTTGAATCCACCCGGCAATATTACTGGGAGACAAAGAGATCCTGGCCTTCTGTTTTTTTTCCCTGTCCTTGGATCATCCTTTTCCCCAGACCACTTTGTCAGTGGAACAGTGGGAAGATGTGTCACATGGCTGTTTCCTTGCGATGGCTAAATATACAATGGGAGGTATGAGATATAATCTTGGCACAGTGGAGTAGAATGATTAAGAAAAAACGCCCACACAATCCCCTTGATGATTTTCCAGTGATGCAATGAGAGTCTCCATACTCATCCAGAACATGTAAAGATGTGTTTTTTTATTTCTGGAAAGATATGATTCACAATAACTTAATCAAGAGGGGTTTGTCGTTATTAACACATTCCCACAATAGATGCACCTTCAAAGTGCATATTAATGAACATGCTCATTGATATTCACTGTCTTTACCTGTTCAAAAGAATCAAAAACGCTTTCTGGAGTTAAAATAGAGCGAGAAACATTGAATACTTTGAAGAAGTATATCATCATAATATAAGCTGCAGTTGAGAGAAGTTGACTCCCTCCCTCGGGAGACATGCACCCAGATGGATTCACATACACCCAGATGGCCTGCGATGTCAGCCTGTTCTATCTAAAGCTGTTGCTCAACAGTTCACCTTATTGGATATATCTTTCACTTGTAGGCTTGGAAATCTGAGGTCTGTATATACACAAACATAAGCAACTATCACAAGAAAAAATAAAATTATATTGTCTTATAATAATGGATGATTCGCTAAACTGCTACCCGCCACCTGCCAAACAGCTATTGTCCAGTCATAGCGTCGCAATCGTAGCTATGCATAACAGGCCCTGTCAAGCTTTAGTTTACTCCACATGCCAAAAAAGGCATGGGCCTGTAATGAGAGACATACTCACCATTTTAGAGTTTAGAGGGTGGGAACATTGATATAATCCCGTTATTAAAGCCAAAAATTATAGGGCAGAAGAATAGTAAATGAATTAAACTACTAGTCACTATAGTTATCATTTTTATGGTTTAATGATGGCTTTATTCACAGGAACAAATACTCAATGCAAGCGTTCACTGGCAAGAAAAATATGTCCATGCAGCGTCTTGCAGACTTTAGTCAAACCTCCTCCAATTAAAAGAGAAAAAGACCAATGAGCATTTAAAAGAGCACAATGACAGAGCCAGAGCCAGAATTATCAAATTTGCCGTGAACGCTGATAATAGATATGTATGCTAAGGAAAATGGTGCTTTAATAGAGTTTTTAACTGTAGATCTAGAATAGAAAATTGGACATACATTCTAATTGAATACCTGGTTGAAAATGCACCCAGCACACTGTTATAAATCATCTGGAATCAGTTTTCTCGAACTCCTCTCTCCCTCTCACCCACTTTACAAACACAGAGCAAGGCTTTTTCAGCCTCTGATAAGTGTTAATAAATTACCTGAATTTGAAAATTAATGGCTAGCCGCCTGCTTCAGGGAGATATCATTGTGTTTCATGAATATTTTGATTTTGTGATTAGATCAAAATGCTGTGAATTCCTAAACAGCCCCCATGCCCAAGCTCCACTGATCACAAACTCTTCCCTTCTCAAAAAAAATCCATTCCATGCAAATGTGCTGATATGGAATAATTACAATGAGTTTGCCAGTATTTTTCTGCCGTAACATTTGCATGACTTTAGATCTCACCCGACTGATCTGCTCCAAGCAGAGGGAAAATGTATGTTTTTGTGCGGCTCCCCCCAAAATTTACCTTGCCAGCCGAGATAATGGCTTATATTGTGATGTTAAAGAGGCTTGTATTTACAAAAAGAAACAAAGGCGAGGCAGTTGCTGGTCCTGGAGGACATTGATTAGGCTCTTCCTGTCATTTCCTATTCATACACTGTATCAGTGGTATTCCAGCTCATCTGCTTTTGTGCGTGATAGGGATCAAATAGATTTCCACACATTGTCACAACATTTACAGGTACGGGAATGTGAGGATGGGAAAGCGTGAATAGCCGGTGAAACTTTGACTTAATAACATATTCTTGCACTGTCTCCATTTCTACACATGAAGTCTGTCAGTCTGTTTGCCTGGCTCACTCTCCCTCTCATACACACATCATTACAGCTCAGAAATACGAAAACACATGCCCACAATCATACACCAAGACACACATAGACAGAAGGTATGAAATTAAATAATTTATCTAACATCTCTGCAAAAACACACTCAACAGTTGTATTACGCTCCTGCCACAACTAAAGCATTATGTGCAGCATTCGCATTTTGTTTGGATACATTTTTTTGCTTCTCTTTTACTCCGGTGTTGGCACTTTTACGCTCTCTAGTTGGCACACAGGAATGTGTGTGGTGCAAGAAAATAACATATACTCTATGTGAAGTTGTGCGACTTCAGATCTTAGTTAGCCAAAGTGTGCTTTTCAAACATAGAGGGAAGCTGGTGGCTGTATGTGTTTGTGTGTGCGTGTGTATGTGTGTGTGTGTGTGTACGTGCATGAACATGAGTGTATGTGCCCAGCAGCTGCACAGGGCCCCAGGGACAAGCCTGTGTAGATTGGGTCTCCTCAACCCACAGCTCATTAGTGGAGAGTGAAAGGAATCCACACAGATGGCTGTCAACGTTCAAAAAAGTCGGCTGCGTGAGACATGTCAATTGAGGTTTAAGTTCCTTCTGCTCATTCCTGTGACATTGCAGTATTCAAGCAATATTTGTTTATTCTACCCAAAAAGTACAAAAACACAGAAGCCTGGTGACATCTGAAAATGTGTTTTCTAATGAGCGCTCAGACTACTGAACAGGAGCCTGCACTTGTCATTCATCACCACAAATTACTCGTTCTAACTTGACATGTTTTCAGTGGTACAGATGACGGGCTTGTCTGTTCTGCAAACACCGAGAATGGTCTGCGTTTAAACTGGAAATATGGCATTGAACAGTCCGGCTAGACGCCACGGAAAATCAATTAGATTGTTTACCTGTCAAAGTTGGAATGGAGGCCGCGCCACTGTAACGGTCGCTCATCATTTTCACTCCAGCACTGTCATCTGCTCTCCTCCTGTTATTCAATTAATGCAATTGAATACACAGTTGTGAAATAGCATCTTTATACAGCAGGGGTTTATTTGACCGCGCTTGCTCTCATTATATGGTATACCGTATTGAAAGCTGCCCTTGAACCTCATGAAAGTAAAAAAGGTTTGAACTGCCAAGATAAAAGCACTTGAAAATGTGAGACATTTTCTGCTATGGGCCGGCAGTAAACACAAAATACATACATCTTTAAAGGAAACCCTGAATATGAAAGTTGTAATTCAAATCAACCCTGCCCATCGTACTGTAATTCTAACATATCTAGTGCTGAGAAACAAAAGGTTGAACATGCACGTTTGGACAGATTTGTGTCCTAATGCATGTTCTGCATTAGCACTAACTGTGCTGTAAAGATACTTGAGGTTATAGTGAGAGAAAACCACAGTAGCTGTAGGAAACTACTAGATCTGTTTATATATAAGCTTTCTCCATCCGGCAGGAAAAACTGTACAAATTTACAGCAGCTGTTTTGACACAACGCTCATGTCAGGTATGCTTACAAAACACAACTTGTAGAACAAACTGTTTGTGGATTAGGGAAGTTTTTTTTTTTTAAAGTTAGCAAGGCTGAAGTTGACTTGCTCATTCACTGGAGTGTGGATTAAAAGTTGCTCTTGACCGGAGATGCTACTTTTCAGTAATTGTACATAACAGCAATCTGAACACCACTTGAGCTGACCTACTTATGGGGCTCAGAAACTTTTTATCCTGCAGCCAAGTCTAAAAATAACCCTGTGGCCAGTTTTAGATTCATCTCAATGGTAACCCTGACAGTTTTACAGAGTGCCAGTGACAGAGTCCTGTTAAGCAGCAGCAGTCTGCAACAGCTTAAATGCTGTTCACCGCATCACTGGACTCTTCTCTCAGCATTCATGAAATAGCTTTACTTTACTTGAAAATTAGAGCACAATTAAATGGCATAAGTTACACTGAACATGCATTTTTTTAGTGGTAAGTTCACCATTCCATGCAACTGTAAGCTCAATGCATTTTAATACGCTCCACGACAAATTCATAGCAAATGCAACTCAGCTGTGAATATGAAATCTTTGCATTTCCTTGTTTAGCCATAGTTGCTTATGAGCTTTGTGTGAGAGATCAATGTGAAGTAGCTCCCCTTTAATCATTTACTGTGAATGGCAGTAAAATGATTCTCTGAACAAATTGGTTTCATGTCCAGGCAAAATCACATGGAGTTTTTGTGTTCCCTTTTCTTTCTTTTCTTTTTTTTTTTTTGCTTGTGTCATTGTGCAGACATTCTCTCTTGCTGTATGCATCGCTCCTTTAAGATGATTTGGAATTAGAGGCTTTTCATACAGCACATATTATGTAGCTTGGTGGGACTCCATTAGCCTGAATCAAAGAGGACAGCAGCCTGCGTGGAGCCACACAATAACGTGGCAGCCTGTGTTTCAGCAAATAAATAACAAATCCGCCGCTTACTGTACCAGCCAATGCAAACTAACTAATTAAAAGATGAAAGGGGGATGTCTTCCTAGCAGTTAGATGATGCTATTTCGTAGAATGCTAACACTGGAGTCTTGAACACTTGGCCAAAATGAGTATGATGCTAAAAAGGATCTACCAGCTAACAGTCTTGATTTGGGCGTATAAGGGGTCCAACCATAATATGCTTCTGTTGGAGAGAGTGCAATTAGGGCCAAAATGTTGTCCCTGAACTGACACCGGCCTTGTGGGAAAACTAAACTGGCTTTTTTTTCTTTTCTTTTTTCATTGAATCTGTGGTCCCCACCCCTCACCACCTCCTCTCCTCCAGTATTCCTTCCTTCCTCTCGGAGCATCTTGGGAGTGTTGAGCTCAGACAGCGGGATTAGTCAAGGATCCATCTTGAGACGCAGATAATGTTTTTGCGCGCAGACTCCCCTGCTCTCCTCTGGCTTCTGCTTCACTGATTAGAACTCAAAACTCCACCAGAAATGGCTATTTGTTCTTAAGCTGTTTTTTCCCCCTCCCTTTGTTGAGCTGTTTTTGTCAGCCATCCCTCTAATTCAGCGCAATAACGAGTCACAAGTAGGTCAAGACAATGCTGCAGCCGGCAGTGTCTCTGTCTCAGAGCGGACTGACAGCAACATGGAAGAGCCACAGGGCTGTTTAAATATGCCCTCTGGTCTTTCCCTCTCGCAATGTCTAAATGGCTGAAAGTGGGTGGCGCTGCTACAAGTTTTCTTCCTCCACAATGCAAAGCCATTTCAGGGTTTGTTTGAGTAGCAGAGCCTTTACCTAACATGAACAACTTTTCCCCCCTTTTCCCTAACACTCAGAGTAGCACAAGTTCAGTGCACAGGTTCCTTATGGCAATCGAGTAACACACACCTGAACCGTTGTGCACTTGTAGTTGAGGGAGTGTGGGTGCGCTTTTGCCTCACC
>JAPMOB010205461.1:0-45101 GCA_029875015.1 Lepomis gibbosus
GAGCAGCGATAATGTCATTTCTCGACGCTTTAACTTCGGGCCAGAGCTTCTCAGCGCTCAACCCTGGTGAGCGTCCTTCTCTCACTCTCTCTTTATATCCATGATCATGCACTGAAAGATTACATCTACTGAGCTGATTCAGGACTCGAAACGCACCTAAGGTGTATTTGTTGGATGCAGCAAGCCCGAATGCCTCCAGAGTCGTGATATTATTCTGATAAACGGAATATTCAACCCGGACCAACCAAGCTGTTGCTTCTGAGAGGTCAGTTATGTTTGGCCTTAGAACTATTTATTTTAACAACATGTTTTAATTACTAAATGTTCCAACCCTACTGTTTAATTGCACATAGTTGTGTGCTGGACGGGATTTTTAACAGGTTTGTGATCATGATAAAATGCTGCTGCAGGTCAAGTCTAGAGAGGCTTGTTTGCCTTCATCTTGGAAAAATCATCATGCGCCAACAAGGTTAAGAGATGGAAATGATTTGTCTCTCCATTGCTTCATGGCCTGACACAACAACGCGACGAGAGAATAGTTTGTTGAGGCTCCGTAAAACATTTTCCCTGAAGGAGGATAGAGAAAAAAGTGAAGCTGTGGCTGTGCCGGGAGGATTTTAGCTCGAAAAGCGTGTGTGTTTGCGTAAAGGCGCAGATAATGGAGGGTTTGCATTTTGGTTTCCAGATGTGTGAACTCAGCTGTTGCTTGTCACTCAGGTGGTCTCTCTCTGTCTCGCTCTCTCGGTCTGTCTACGGGCTCACTCAGAGTCTTTATGCAGCTCTTGATCTCTTCAGAATCACATCAGTGTTGACAGACCACATCCCAAACCCACAGAAACGTTACAAAGTGAAAACACAGCACTTCAGCTACACACTACTGACCAAGGGAGTCATTTTCTCATATTCACGTATACTACTTTTAAAACAAGTTATTGTTTGTTGAGTGTTAGCCTTAGTTTCTCTCAGTACTATCAAATTGTTTGTCAAGATAATGTGTGATTCCCTCCATATAATTTCAGCAATCTGCCTTGTTATGAGATACTGGATTTTGTCTCAAATTGCATTATAGACGCTGGTAAAGTGCAATGTTTAAACACTGAATTATGAGTCCTATATTAACATGTTTAGATGGACTTTTCAGTGCTGTTATCTGTACTGAAGCCAGTGGTGGCACCTAGTGGTGGGAGAGATTTGTAAAGATGCTGCAGCAGCAGTCTGATTGTTGAAACTTGAAGAAAGTGTGTTTTCCAAAATTGCTTTAAGCTGATTTGTAGCTTAAATTTTTAAAACTTTAAATTTGGGAGATGTTGAAGTGCACTTTCCCCAGCACTGCTCTCAGCAATGTAGAGTTTTCTTGATCTCTGTAATGGAACGACAAACTGGCTGTGTGGTTGCTGATCCAGGATGATAGCAGCCAGGATCAGGTGACTGAGGTGTATTCCCCCTCTGTGGGAGGCCAGTCAGCCAGACTATGCTACAACTTTGCTGGGGGTGTACACTCTGCAATGCTAAGCCTTTGTTAATGAGTATGTATATGTGTGTGTGTCCTTCTCTGTGTGTGGTACTGGGCGCCAGTGCTCGTGGATCTGTATGTCTATTATGCTTGTGTGCATGCTTGTGTGTGTGTGTGTGAGAGAGAGAGAGAGAGAGAGAGAGAGAGAGAGAGAGAGAGAGAGAGAGAGAGAAAGGTGTTTGGAACCAGGAGTTAAGCTGCTGTTAATTGGTCAGCCATTTCAACCACATGGGAGAGCCAAGTCAGGCAGTAGCTGAAATGATCGGTATGCTTAGCAGGATTACTGACTGCTATGGGACGTAACATTGACTATATGCTTTTAATGTATGCTGAACAGGGTCTTTTGTCTCGTTGTGTTTTGTAACAATATCATCCACAATAACTTGTGTGTAGCAGTAGAATTAGTTTAAAGAAATAGTTAAATATTTTGGGAAATACACTTTATTTGCTATGTAGCTACAGCCAGACACCAGTTAGCTTAGCTTTAATATTGGAAACAGGGGGAAGCACATTGCCTGGCTCTGGTTAACAGTAACAAATCTCACTAATTACCAGTGTATTTCATTCATTTAATATATGCTATTAAGTGCAACTCCCTCTCAGAGTCCATTACCCAGTGTCTGATATTCTTCTATCTCCTGGATTACAAGTCTGGATGTCCATCACTTTGACATCTAATGTGAATCATCAGGATGTGAAGTAGTTCTTGAGGAGATGACCTTTGGGGTTTCAACAAAAGACCGAATGACTGGACATGTAACGTCATACAATTATGAGCCTTGCCTTGGCAGAGGAAGACAGATTATGAATGCATCCTTGACTTTTTGTTGCCTTGCTCTTTGAGGGCCCCCGTCAAGTTTTTGTTTATGGGTGATTTTTAAATTGACAGACTCATTTTTCAGAGCAGTGTCTCTCGATTAGAAGCGAGAGCCATCACCCTACAGTTCTTCATTTTCTCATGTGCAACCCAGATTCTCAATCTCCAGTGGGGGTTTGAGTGCCAGAGAGGAAATCCAGCCTGGAGATTGTTTTGATATTGTTGGAAACTCTCCTGGAAAACCTTTTTGCTCAGCTACCAAGGGTGTTCTGGATTTAGAACCATTGGCTCCTCAGCTGAAACACCTCATCTGATCACAGCAGTAAAACAGTTTGAAGAGCTCAAGATGTGCCGTGTTTTACCTTTTTGTTTGAAGCTGGAGAGGTTCAAACCAAAAGGAGACTGTCACCATTTAAAACAACATGGAGACAAATTCTGCAACTTTTTAATGAATTACAGGTAACCAAAACCTTAGTTAGCTTAAGGTAATGCTTTTTGGTACCCTCAGTAATGAAAACACAGTTTCTCACATTTACAGTGCATAATATTAAGACACAAACTGTTAGTGCATACATTTAGTATGGTTCGCTACTGGCTGAATATGGTTCAGGGGGGCTGTGGAGCATTCACAGATTTCTCGTGCCTCAGTGTTTGATTTGGAGCACAGATTGGCATTAGATTAAATAAATGGAACTAATAAGAAACATAAACATGAATGTGAAGTGTGTGTGTGTTTGCATATGTGTGTGTGTGTGTCTGTAAAAAAAGAGAGAGAGTCCTCCATCTATTAGTAAGTCAACACTGTTCTGTCTGTGCGCCTCAGTCAGCCTAATACCTCAGACCAACGTGTGTACACACAGGCAAGTTTGTGCTGTCATACTGGAGTTAATCGAGTGTGGGGTTGTGTAAATCATTCCAAACCTCAGAAAACCCACACTCACACATATACACATACATGCACACGCACATCTGCTTGCCAAGCAGCTATCCCCTGTAGTTGTGTGTGAAGGGCCAAACAGTGAAGAACCAATCTCTGAACAGGAGAAACAGAACAGTGAACAATGGAAAACAGACATTTCTTGGAAGAACTGAGATGAAACAAATCTCAAAGCAATATTCTGAATTTTATGTGGGAGACACCCATTATACCAGTTATCAGCAGCATTCTCACTGGTGCAGTGGGAGATTACGTACACATAGTGCTGGGACCAACCTTGACGAAGACAAAATGCCCAACATTCCCTGGTTACAGCTTCTCAACTGTGAAAAGTTGCTGTTTTTCTCTTTTTTGGTAATTGTATATTAAAATTAAGACTAAATGATTAATAAAGAGATCCATTGAAAATAAGATTAGTGCAGTTGTTACCTTTGTGATGGAAATGTCTTTTTAGGTTTAGTCTTTGTCAAGTAGCTCATGTTTTAAGGAAATATTTCACTACAAATAGTGATGGAGAAGCTAATATGTATGATTTCAGCTTATAGCTGCTATAAACCATGGCTATGCTGAGAAGGTGAAGGGTGCGGTGTGTAAATGTGTGTGCGTGTAGGGGCTGGGACAGCAGTCCTTGATCTACGAACACTAATCGTGATCCTTGTGCTCATTGAGTGGTTACAGACCAAACCCTGGAGGCCGCATTGGCTCCACAATCCTGGTATTATGGTCAGCTTGTGGGGAGGAAAAGTAATCCAGGGCTTAGAAGAATATCAGACACTGAGTAATGGATTCTGAGAGGGAGTTGCACTCAATTCTGTGTTAAAACTTGCAGCGCTGCTGAAATAAAGTTGCCCGCAGCACTTGCTACGCAAAACTGAAGTGTTGTTGAGAGTTCCTGACTCGTGCCTGCGAGTGAGAGTCGATTTGGCACCACCTTAATTACCTATACACACAGCTCTATTTGATGATTAAAGCCACTCACACACAGAGATACACACACCTTCCCAGACACTGCCAGTCTCCAGCCGCAGTGGGTATGGAGACATTAAAGGCGATGATTATTAGATGATAATAATTAAAAAGCTTTAAAGCTCAAGTAAAGGTAAACAGTATAGAAGCACAGTCTAATATAGGTAGACAAGGTTGCTGCACCACAACCACGTAATTATTCCCAGTCAAATGACCACCCTGAGGCAGAACACAAATGATAGCTTTCAGTTTTGTTTTTGATTGGGGGAAAAACATAAAAGGTCTCCATAACAGATTCTAGTTTGTTGGGTGCTACATCACTCATGCAATATTGCTGCTGATGTTGTTATTGCTGTGATGTGAAAACCACTAAATTCCAATTTTGGGGATTTGGTTTTTCACAGTTTGATGTTTGATATTTTGATATTTTTTTAGTTCAGATGAAAGACCAGAAATCCATTGGATAAGGGCAAAAATGTATGGACACACAGCCAATAACCATCCTGCTATTGTTAGTGCAAAGCTGACATTTTGGAGATATTCGGTTAACATGCAACAGTGATATTGTGTGCTTAGTGAGCAGGATCAAAATGAGGTCTCGTTCCATGTAAACGGTTAAAATTGCTACTGTTTGCATCATGCAAAGAATATATTTTGAAAAATGTCCCGAAATGTAAGCGACAGCCTACTCTGTTTGGCAAGAAAATTATGGATAATAGATGCAGAAAGCCATTACTGAGCCATCGTTGGTTAAAAATGGATGTATTTAAAGGACCAATGTCAAACACAATAAAATTATAATTGTCAATTTGTAATTGTAAATATTGCAAAACGGATATACAGGAAAACCTTTTGTATGTGATTCTGGGATCAATGTTTGGGTGTGTGCATCAGGAATGCATGACTCGAGCTTCTGCCATTCCCTTCTTAAATTGGGCTCATGTGGTCTCATGTGTTGGACAGTGTGAATGTCTCAACTCAGGGCTAATCGGGGACAGTCTGCTCTTTTCTTCCCGCATTCTTGTCTTTCTTTCCTTTTTTTGCCTCACACCATATGCTCACCTTCCTATCTTCTACCACTTCACCTCTCTCCCAAAATGCAAGCTTCAGATGACACAGGATGTTCTCATGAACTCTGTTTTTCTATTTACTAATCATTGTCAGTCTGCTTCAATAAACAGACACAGACGAAGTGGAGAAATTATGTGAAAAATGCAAGTTAATGTAATTTCAGGAAGATGTCCCTAGGATGAAACATTTAGTTGACATTTTCATAAACCTTCAGCAGTTGGGTGGTCGCCTGCAGAAGCCTCTGGGGACGTGCCGTATCTGTCACTGTATTTCCATCTTGCCTCACACCATCCCAGAGGAAAACTAGCCTCTTAATTCAAATAGCTCCATCCAATCTGATGCCACTCGGAGTCAGGAAATGGCCTGTCGTGATAAATACTGTGTAAGTGAGGGTGGGCAAAATTACAGGATTTTCACCAAATTTGCCAAAAGCTGCACATTTGCTCTTCCTTCAGTGCCACTTTCAGTATGACATGGCCATAAGAACAAAAGCTCTAAAAATTCACTATACAGCGCTACCTGCAGAGTACCACACAAAATTAGCAACTAGCTGGAGAACATAGTGGAGCATTTAGCAGCAAAAAAGCAAAACAATTTCCTCAGGAGTTGGTGGAGACCAAAAACAGAGATAAAAGAAGAGTGAATATTGAATTTACATTTGCTAGATAACCAAAAACATGACTCTAAATGAATGCTAATGTTGTTCTGTATCTACTGGGTGTTTAAATAGGCATCTCTATGCCAACATGTTCAGGTGATAATATGTTAGTCTTCTTGGCACTGCCTCCAAGTGGCCAAAGAATCTTATTTTAAACTAAATTAGTTTGTGCACAAATCCTCCCCCAACTGCCTTTGTGGTCTGTAGTAATCAAGCAGCAGCGTATCCTTCAGCTAGGACAATTTCATCTCCAACAGAAGGAGAATGCAAAGATATTCACCTGTGGTGGTTAGCTGATGAAAGCTCGGGGCTTTCCAAGCGCTTGTCGCAAAATACAAACAGTGATTTGACACTTGTCTGGGTTTCCGCACTGTGAGATCCATCCACTGTTTTTTTGCTTGAGAAAAGGAGCTTAAATTGCCACTTGCATTAATGAGGTAGCAAATAAATGGCTTTTGTGTTTACACTAATGACCTCAAAAACCAGACAGTAAACTGGGGGCTCAGGCGTTCATTATCTCTAACCAGCCACCCGTGAAATCCAACATGTGCGGGCTTGTTTATGTGTACGCACATGCATGTATATGCACACATTTGCTTGTTTCCATATGTTTGGTTGAATATTTATTCAGTGCTTTACATGTAGCTTCTGTGTGTGTGTGAATGAGGGTGTGTACATGTTCCCTTCAGAAAAAGCCCTCAAGAATCCCCCTCTAGGCCTTTTAGACATCTGGTTGCGGATGGACAGCTTATATCTCCAAGTAATATGTCCAGTTAAGCCCCTGGGAGCCGCCGCTGTGCACATCATTACAACTCTCCTCCGGCTTTGCTTGGAACTGAAACCCTATCGTTTAGTTCAGAGGGGGTACAAATATGCTGTATATCCTTTTATACTACTTCCTCCCCGGTCCGTCTCCCATCTGTTGCAGATTAGTCTTCAGTGTATGTTTAGAGAGCTGAGCCTGTCGCCGAGCGGGACAGATAGTAAACCCAGAAGGTTTTAGTCAGAACTGTCAGGTAGGTCTGAATTAACAGAGAGGCCAACTGAGGATATGGCTGGCTGAGAGGAAAGACTTGAGATTGGAGGCAGGAGACAGACAGCGAGAGGGTGAGACAGGCTCCAAAATTACACAGCGAGCCCACCAAACGGTTTGTCTGTTTACCCATGAACCTCAGGCCCGCTACTCGAGGGTCAGTGTGGAATGCCAGCAGCGGCTGCCTGGCCAAATTCAACCACAGTCCCTGGGAGAGAGGAGGGGAGACAAACACCCCGCAAAACGGCCAGTCACGCCACTTTCCCTGTGATAGTGAGTTTATTTAAGCACGGAGCTCAAAGCAACTTTCATATAACACATAGCCTCGATATCTGTCGCCCTCGTGGCATCCAAACCCACCACCAAAATGTTACTGTTGCCGTGCTGAGCTAAGCTGATATCGCTCCGTTGTTTTGTTATCTGTCTCTTTTCAAAATCTCTCTCTGTCTCAATCGCTGGCTCAGTATCCCATAAAAAGCTAAACAAAAAAGTGCCTTGGGAATCTGCTATTGGAACTAAAGGCTATATGGTTTCACACACACACACCCTTCTCTGACACTGTGCTGGCTTGAGAACTGTGCCAGCCCATGTAGGTCAAACTGCAGTCCGAGTGTGACAAAGGTGCCTCGGGATGCAGACTTGGTCAGACCCACCATTCCGAGCTCTTGTTGTCTTTCCAGTGCTAAATTGTGGGAAAGTGAGGGTACTGGTTAGGTAATAGAAAGTCGGTTTATGTGTGTGTGTTTGTCTTTTCCGCTTGACTGATGTGCCATCCCTCCAGGGTCCTGTCATTAAGCCTCTGTATACACAACCCCAATCCCAGGCCTTCAACTATCTCATATACAAAATTCATGGGGGAATCATACGAACACACACACTCACACGCACACACACACACACACAACCACAAACAGCTTTCCCATGCTAAATGTGATGCAACGCTGCTGCTCATCTTGCATGATATGTCATCAGATTTTTACATTTGCTTCTCTCTCTCTTTTTTATACAGTATTTTCATAAGCTATGCTTCCATCTAGTTTGAGTGGCACTGCTCATTAAAAGCCCTGACGTACCTGTTTCTTTTGGCTAAAACATGTGACGCACTGTAAATCAGGCACATGGATACCTAGATTGATAGAGGGCCTGCAAGTAACAGCAACAGCAACGCCGCATCTTTCTTAGTTCACAGTATCATGGAGGCCAGTAAAAAAAAAATCAAGTTTGTTTCTGACAAGTTCAGCTTTGTTACTTTAATTTACCGTTAACAAGAACAAGAGAAACTGGATTCTTATCTTTTATTGTAGTCTGTTGGCCTTACTTCTGTGTCCTGATAACAGTTTGTTTGTGATATGTTCTTTAAAGAGCAGCTGGAATATTTCACAGTCTGTGGACCTTAGTGGTCCAAACACGAACACTGTGCTTTTCTTACCATTTAAGTGAAGCAAAACTGCAGTGACACGTATATTATTACTGTCAACAAGAACAAGACAATCTGGTTCTTGACATTTTTTTGTTTTTATCATCAGTCCATCACTCACCTCTTTCTCTTGTGTAGAAGATCGTTGCTTTGTATGTGAAGCAACGTGATCACAGCAGCCTGGGATTTTATTAAGATACTTCAAACACAAACTCCTTTCACAGTGGTGGTTACAGTGACCTCTTGCTTTTGTTAATGAAGGAATGCATCACTTAACAATATCAAATTTGTTTAGGATGGGATGCACAAGATACATGAGAATGTAGCTGCTTATTTTAGCAG
Source organism: Lepomis gibbosus (assembly GCA_029875015.1). NCBI lineage: Eukaryota > Metazoa > Chordata > Actinopteri > Centrarchiformes > Centrarchidae > Lepomis > Lepomis gibbosus. The sequence continues at coordinate 8,755 of JAPMOB010205461.1, forward strand.
CACTCATCAGCGAGAGACAGATAGAGGAGGCTCACCAAAATACAGCTAAACAAAACTCAAGAATTCATTAGATTTTGCAGGTAAATGTATGCATGCTTATCTAAAATCCCCAAAATGTGCTGGACAAAAATATGAACACAGTAAGAACAATACTGTGTACACTGTATACAGCTACCAAGGTGTACTATTTATTACTAACAGCATGTAATGTCCATGGAAGCAGTACCGGCTACATTCCTAACAGAAGAATTTGTTTTGGTGACACTGAGCAAAAGGATAATCATGGATTCATTCCTAAATTGCAGGTTTTGTGTGAGTGTGTCTTTTTTGTTATACGGTACCAGTCATAAGTTTGAACATACTTTCCCATTCACTTGAATGAGAGAGCGCATCCAAACTTTTGTCTGGTACTGTACATACAGTACATATAAGCAATGTAGTAATGCAGGTATGTAAACAGTGCAATTGCAGAGTGATGGATAAAAAAGATCCACAGTGCAATATCTAAGACCTTAGTTACCATTATTTTGGAATGCAGAATAATATATTTTATCATCAACATACTTTGCAAGACATTTTAGCCTACAGGAATCATCTAGGACTTGCATGCAGTCTGATTCAGGTAATGACACGTATTAAGCGGTTTAAGTGAGGTACTCACTGCCAAATCATGTAAAATAATCATAATAATGAATTTCTTACCTCTAGGAGAAGCGTCAGTACTGTTTTTGACAACCATATTTTGCCCTGAAATAATACAATTCCTCAACATAGTCTAATCAGCCTGTAAGTATCGAAGGGATTTACAGAAAATCCACTTGAACATCAGCGTAATTGGCTCCATGTGCAGGGAGACAGGCAGAACCAAAAGCACAATAAGGATTGACAGATACACATGTAAGGCTGAACAGTAGCTGCATTAAAGCAGCGATTATTTTCCAAAATGAGATATAGTCTATTTTGGAAGAGAATGAATAGAACATTTAATAGTATGTGTTGGATGTATGCCAGTGACTGAAGTCAGCTCTAGTTTCCAACCTTGAAGCAGATCGCTTTATTGATCTTGGGAGAAATCACAAACACTGGCTGCAGATGCAAGGTCCATGTGCAAAGATGTCCTGTTTACTTGAGGAGTACACTAGAAGGTAGAGGCTGAAATGTGTTGTGTGTGGAAGAAGCTGCAGTTAAATTCCACGCTAGCAGCCTAACATCAGCATGCTAACATGCTCACACTGACAACACGCTGCTTGTAAGGTGGTATGTTTATCATGCTCGCCTTCTTAGCTTTACAATGCTAACATTTACTAATTAGCTCAAAACACAAAGTGTTATTGATTGTTAGTTTGAAACAAAGCATTGGGCAAATAAGAATTCTGACCTGATAATGGTGCTAGATGGAAAGATAAATAATCGTCAAAGATGTTACTATTCATCTGGATGGCTCACCAAAGTCATTAAGATGCATCCTTTGGGCGCCATGAATATCTGAACAATATTTCATGGCAATCTATCCAAAGTTGTTGAGATATTTTGAGTCATGAGTCATTTTAGTCAACATCAAGTGAGTCTGTGAGTTCTGAATACGACGAATCTTAACTAAAGCTTCCCAAACCGATCCCTACCTAAGCTCCCATCACAGATACTTGACAGTTTCCTGCATTTTACAGCACTTTTATTGCTGTTCCTATTGTCCCTGAGGTGTGTGGCTAACACCCCGCAGTGGTTAACAAATCTCGGCAGAGGGTTTTATGACCTGAAACTTAAATCACACTCTGCCTGTGAGTGTCAGTGAATATTAACACCGAACTGGCGGGGCCACTAAAGTAGCACTTCCACGGACCTGATACACAGCATTGAGTTAAGCTGATGGGCCTTGTTAGCGAAGGCTAAAGATCCATTTCCTGCTATGAAAGGCTGCTGAGAGGCGTCGGCATGAATGGGTCTGAATGGGGGAATAATAATGGATGTGAATTGAGACGTGGATCTGAAGTCTTTTTGTAAAGCAGATATGTGAGCTGTTTGTCAGCTGTTTTGCATAAGACCTATGTAAGTGGGGCATTGCTGGTTAAGATCAGAAATAGATACAGTCGGGATACAGATAAGTCTTTATTTGTAAAGCTACTTGTAGATGGATTTGTCTTATATACTTGCCGTCAAAAAGGGCAGTCCTTTTTAGAAAATCAAGTTTCACTTTCAGAGTTTAAAATGCCCCCATGTTGATTTAACCGTCTGGGCTTGTCAGTTTTGGTTCAGCAGTGTTACTTGTTGTGTTAGGAACTTTTTCAAGATTTTCCAACACAATGAGGCAGACTAAGGGTGCTCCTTTGCCCCATTTGTACTCTTCCTTCTCTATGATGGCAGACTTTGTGAGACTGTTGTGGCTGTTGAAAGGAGCTGTACATTTTTGTCTTGAGACTTGGTGGGACGACTTTTTGTTGTTCACGCAAGCCCTAGCCCTTTCAGGGCACATGGCTGTTGATGGTCAAATAAAGCTGTCAGGTAACAATGTAAAACCTTGTCACTGTGTTTGCTAATTCATTTGTAATATTGTCTGTTTTTCCTACAAATTATTGTGTTGCATTACTACCATCACCTCCACACAGAATATATTTAACAGAATGATATAAACATGGCTTAATACTGAAAGCTGCCATTGAATGTATAATTGTACTGATGATTTAATAAACTTTTGCAAGTTGCAGTTTTCACTGCCTACATTGGTTTTAATTTCGTGCAGGAGAGCTATTTGCACAGTCTTGTATATTTCATCATGAATTTGCACTTTACGCTACTTTAACTTAAGGAATGGTCTGCATGCTCTGCTTCCGTTTGGCTTATTTTAAAGGACTGCCGTGCATCAAGTTGAGACATGTCACTGTCCTTGTTGATGTCTGTTTTGAACAACCAGAGGGACGTCCTTGTTGATATTTGCATTCAAATGGATCAGTTAAACCCCTTCTTGCCTCCTAGGGACGAAACACAGTTCTGGTAGTAGTGCTCAGGTGTGAACGACTGTTATAAATGAAAATTAAGCGCAGCACTGCAGAAAAGAGCAGGTCTGCTCAGCACAATAAAGGTTAAGGAAAGGCCAAATTACTAGTTGAGTTCTGTTCCAATAGATAAATGAAATGTGCAGCCAGAAGGAGTGAGTAAGTGTGCCTGGTATGTGTAATAGTGTGTGCGTGCAGTCAGTGTGTAGTCCAGACTTGGTCTTGGATTTCAAGTACAGAAAAGGCCACTAGATCTTGTCTGAACCCCAGTCCAAAGCTTTTGCCAAGGAAAAAAAACTCTGCTCTGAAAGTCCTTTGAGAGACTTGATCAAAAGCTTTCTGTCCAAATGACTTCTGACTTAAGGTTAGACTGGTATTGTGTGGCCAATAATGTCCTCGAATTGAATACTGGATATCATTCAGAGGTTCCTCCATTAAATCAGATTAATTTTCATTTAAAGTATGTTCCCATGTCCTAGAACGGTTGTGTGTGCATAAATAGTTGCAAATGAAATGTGAAGCTGCAACTCTTTATATGATATCATTTTGAGCCCAAAATAACAAAACAAGCAAATTCAAACCAGTTCTAGCTATGACCAATGTGTGCATCATGTGTTTGTATTTTTAAGCGCTGGTGTCAAAGGTCCCTGCATAAACCTTCCATTAGTTAGTTCCTGCTCATCAGCATCGGACATGTGAATAAGACCAGGGTATCATCTATTCAGCACATGTCTGATGGCTTTGCCGAGTGCTGATACATGATGTCTTAGCTTCCTAATGGCTAAGACCCATTAAAAACCCAGTTTATCCTACGAAGGGAGGAACATCAGACAGACAGAAAGTCCCAGTCTCTCAAAGAGGTTGCCAGTTAAGTTGTGATCCTACAAATTTAAAAGCCCCTGGGAAAACATCATGAATCTAAAAAATAATGAATAACCTCTTTCCATTATGGTCCTTGGCTGTAAAAGATAAACAAACTGAGACAACACTCCATTTTAAAGGGATTCTGCACTGTCGCACCCTCTCCTCTCTTAAGAGAGGAAGCAGAGGAGACAGCAAGGTCAACTGTCCTCTTGTCTTTTCTAAAGAACCATGGATCTTTGGCCAGAAGCCCAGGCCCGGTCTTAAGGGCTGAAATCTGCCTATTGTCTGGGAAAGCCACTCATCCTTGGACCTGTCCTCTATTCACACCACCCACTCATTGTCTCTTTCCGTCATCTGAATTAAGTACTTGTCTGCCACAAAAATAGACTCGTTCTCTTTACTCGTCTGCCTGAAATACAATTTCCAGAGCTTTCGAAACGCATATCCAGATAAATATCTCAGGAAACTCGATGCACATCTTTCGGTGGGTTAAACACAAAGTGGCTTTTGCAGTGCGCCGCCAAGACCCCTGGAAAACTTGAGAGCTTTACCCTCTGACTGGACTGCCAAGCTCCTCTCTCTCCACTCACTCAATTTCAAATATACATTGGCATGCAAGGAAAGAAGGCCGTGTTGGCAAAGCACACAGAGAATCTCTCGCTCTATCTCGCTCTTCTAAGCTAGTTAGCTAAAAAAAACATTTCTCATTTGTAACAGGTATTTTGGCATGTGACAAACAGCTCTGTTGCGCTCCCTGCAAGTCACTTTGTGGGGTTGTCAGGGGAGAGGGGGTCTTTGTCTGCCGGACAATTGAGTAAACTCATTTGTCATTTTAGACTCTTTAAAGGGAGCCGTTGCTGCTTTTCAGCTTTTCACAATGACGGATAGTGCAGAGCTTGTCCGAATAACTGAGATCAAACTTCCCCAGGCATATCAAGTGAATTTGTATTTTGTTCACTGTTTTGTATGCAGATTATCTTTTGGACATTTTCTGAACAACAAGGGCAGTTTTTCACTTTTTATAATTAGTTATGCAGGTGTCACCTTTTTCTCACAGAGGAAATCTAATTTTGAACCAACACGTCTAGTTCTGCTGGATTGTCAGAAGTTTGAAGTGAAGTGCTCTTTGACAATAACGTCATTGTGGCTGGCTGAAGTGAGAGATGAGGACCGGGGACCCCTCTCATTCAGTTCTCCAAAATAGGGGTGGTGGTTTCAGTGACGGGGTGAGCAGACAGATCTCCTTTGTGGGAATTTCCTGAAACGGATGAGGCTGACTTGGGAGAAAGCACAGCCAGTATTTAACCAGAGCAACTCCAAGAAGACTTGAAAAATTATTTGTTGCCTTTGAATGATTTCATACCTGATCAACATGTTCTCACTCCCTACTCGTCACATATTGATGGTTGGTCAAGGCCCTTTGGCATCATATTTTGACAGCGTATACTTTTGCCGTCAAAAACTGACTTTACAGGGCTTCCCCTAGTGTGTTAAACCATGACGCCATAGGGATCCCCAGTGCGTTACAAATTGATGCCGATGGGTCTTGATCATGTGTTCATATGTGAAGTTGGGAAGTGAGACAGGTTGCTAAATCAGGGCATACAGTTTGTTAAGGAGTTGGTGTCCAAGAACAGAGCTGAAAAGGAGAGTAAATTGAATTTATAAATGAAAGTTGATGTTACTGTGTGTCTGATAGATAGGCAAGTGTACGCTAAAAATTTAGCCACGCTAACGCTAATTTGCCTCAGCTTTGTGCCATCAGCCATTTTCTAAAACAAAGCTTAATTTTCATCAGATGACATTTATGATAAAACCCTTTACATTCCTTTAATTTAGTTCAGAGTTGTGCACAAATGATCAATTTTGCTTGTTTATTTTGCCCAGAACACTTAGCGTTAACCAACATGTGATCTAATTAGCAGCTGAGCAGAAATGAATGTGACATTATTAGATCAAATGGCATGAGGTGCATCGGACTGGATGATCCCAGGAACTATTTAATGACACAGACAGAGGATTTGCGCAGTCAGTTGCATTAGAAATAAAAATTCTCTTTGCAGGGTAGTAAAAAGTAAAACAGCAGTAAAATTGGTGATTTTGATGCAAAAACATTTCAAAAAATCAATTGCATTTAGAGGGTTTATGCTCCTTTACACTTGTATGCCTGCCTCAAAACGAAAGGCCTTTTAAAAAAGCTGAGTTTGAAGTTGGCTTTGGGATTGTTTACCCTTTCTTATAAGGCAACGAACAGCTGTCTGGCTTGTAGAACAAACCTTTTTTTTTCAGAAAGAATCAGTCAGACTGAAAGAGAGACAAAGAGAAAGAGTGTGAGAGTAAAGTGGACATGTCATCTGGCTCTCAGGAATCCTGTTGCTGAGTTGGGGGCGGGGTGGAAGGCTTGGTGTCACTCTGGTGGAGGAAGGGGTGTAGAGATAGGTGGAGTGTTGACTCTGAAGTGTGTGTGTGTGTGTGTGTGTGTGTGTGTGTGTGTGATTGAAGCGATTTGCTCTGGAAAGGAGGAATGAGGGAGGGGCTCACAAGGCTTGGCTGCCCCAAGAGTGTACGCACACACACACACATAAACATCCACTCACACACACACACTCATAGGGATCAGAGACACTCCAAATAGAGACCTCTCTGCCGTCCTCCTTGGTCTTTGGATATTGAAATTTTAGATCACTAAATGAGTTGCTTCCCGGCTGTCGCGTGACTTCCTTCACAGCTGAAGTTGACTTTCAAAAGGCAGAGGGAATACTTCCTGGCCGAGTGGGATCTGGACCTGATTAGAGCGTGGATCTGTTGAGCTTGATGCTGCTGACATGAATCCAGTGCTCAAGCGCTGTGCAACCAGCGGATTGTGGAACTGAATGAAAGCTTTATGTGAAAATGGAAAGAGGGATGCTTTTCCTGGAGGTAAGAGGAAAATGGATGAGTACACTTCCTGAAACATGCAAATGCAGAAGGACTTTATTGAACGGAGAGCACTTGCAGTTCTACTGTGGAAAATGCTTGCACCTCAGTTCCAACGTTACTTAGATGTGTTGATGAGGAGGCGTGCAAGGGATTGTGGGAAGTTTTCTAGGTTTAAAGCAGTGAAAAAGAGCAGTGGAGAATGACTGACTAAGCCTGGCTCTAGACTTAAGTGCTGTGGTGTCTGAGAGGTGATCCTACATGTTTGTGTTCCCCTGTTTGTGATACAGTGTATTGGGTGTATGTCTTGCATCTTGTGTCTGTGTGTATAGACAGTTCTGATGTGGCTGTGCAGGTGGTCTCACTCCAGCTGTGTTAAGTCTCCTGTGCACCCCATGACACCCATTTGGCCTTAAAACAACACTTTTCCAACTAGTCAAAGAGCGATGACCTCGGCCTTTGAACTCTACCATTTAATAGTTTTCAAAAAGCAAATGACATTTAGCAAATATAGACTTTTTTTACTGTTTTGGTTGCAGCAAGTGCTAAACTCGTCCGGATCTGTTTTTTGAATTAGCTGCAGGTAACTTAATCTGTTACTATTCTCCTCCCTGGGAGAATATATTAGACTTCACAATCTGTAAAAGTCAAACTTTCTGTAAATTAGGATGTATTCCTTTAGTTCGCCGGGGGTTGTGTTCATTTGAAAATAACATGTGTTTGACTAACTAATTTCTTGGTGAAGGAGAGCCTCTTTAAAAGTGTCAGTTAAGCGGGGGAGGTGAGCATGATTAACCCGTTAGCTGGCTACATCTGGCCTGTGTTTACACAGACCCAGTGTTGTGACTCTTTAAATGCCCTTTTCAAAAAGTTTTGTTTTTTAACCCCCTTAACCTCCTCCTGTCACGTCTGCACCGGGGCCCGGGTTTATAAGAGGAATGCTTGGACATTTTGTTTTTGTTTTTGACAAAGCCAGCCATTGTGTTATTGCCAACGGGTGACATGGTGTAATGTGAGTTGCTGTGTATGTTGGCTCAGGAATCTGCAGTCACCTTTCCCCCGTAAGTTATGGGATGAGAGGCAGGAGAACTGAAGGGCAGAAGATGCATAGAAGTCATCAGCAATGTGAATGAATGAAAGGATACCAAACTGCAGTTGAATTGATCACACGATTAATCGATTAGTAGACTGGAGAGTGGAGATGTTAATGGCGATTTTTTGCTCTGTTCCATTTCAAACATGTTAAATTGGACAATGCTTGTCATACATGTCATCCCATGTCTACATTTTGGCTATAATCCAAACCCATTGACAATGAAAAGAAGAGAAGCATTAATGACCCGTTATTCTTAAACTCACAAACTGGACAAAATATTCCACAAACAGCCATTCAGATACTGGCTCAAAATAATCTCGAGGGGATATCTGACTTCGTTTAATTGCATCACTTACTGGTTATAACTAGGTTAGGTAAGATAAAGCAGACAAGTAAAGAAATGCTTCTGGGTGATAACATTATCTATTCTACCATAAAACCTGATAGATTAGTCACTGAAGAACAAAGCAACACTCAAATACCCTTTTGTTCTTCAATAAGAGCTCTGGTTTGACTTTTAACAGCATTTTGAATGCGTAAATTCAGTGTTTTGAGGCCCTGGGCGTCATTGAACTGTATTCTAATTGGGGGAATGCTAATGTTTCCCCAGTGTTGTTGCGGGGCTTTGTATACATGGCGAGGTGTGGCCTTTAGGGTGAGCTGAGAAGACAGAGTTGACAATTCTACGAGGATGGTAAAGCACAACTACAGTGTTTGGATGAGTTTAGTTGCATCTGACCTGTGACCTTTGGGGGGCACAAGCAAGAAAATTATTCTTTAGGGAATTAATACACATTTTCAAAAAGAAAGAAAGGAATGGTGAGCACAAAGTAAACTGAAACACCAATTTATGAAGTACATTTTTCTGTGCCTTAGATTTCTATTTAATTTTACCCATTTCTTGCGAGATTTACTATAAAATATTAGCTACATAAAAGGGTACATGAACAACACGTGTGTGTGTGTGTGTGTGCGCGTGTCAAACCTACTGTTTCGTTAAAAATGTTTAAAATCAGGGTTAAGTTGAGAGATAAAATAATAAACAATTATAATCCGGGGGAGGTTCTTGCTTTTTAAACAATTCAAACATAAAGTTCAATCTCCTCCCCACACCAATACTTTTCCTACAATCCCTAAGTAACCAATTATCACATTGCACAAGCGCTGGTGTAAATAAATTTACCTGACTGCCATAACAGCCACCAAGACCCTAATGCTCCTTATAGTTCTGCTTCTGCGTAAAAGATCAAAAAAGCTTGGAGCGCCTGTGCAAAGTTTCTGACTGTTTTTACCCAAACAAGTTCTATTCTGGCAGAGACTTTGCATGACAAAGAAGCAGAGCAGAGTAGGGCAAATCACAAGTAGCCTTTTCAACACCTTGGGACCAAAGTGCAGTTATCAGGTTGAGAGCTCTGAAGAACGTAGCTGCTGAGATAAGACTGGCTGCTGCTGAAGGAAACGACAAGGCTGGTTAATCCCTATTCATGTAACAGTCCAAGAGGTAGAATAAGCTTTTTAAAAAGCAGCTGAATTTGAAGGTTAATCATTTGTTGTCTGTGAGATTTATATCATATTTGCCGCCACTTAATGTGTTGTTGTTTGACTTTCCTTAATCATAGTGGTCCATTTATTTAATTGTGACTTCCTGCACGTAACTGTAAATCACTGTCCTAGCACAACGTGGTAGGCTGCTTACACGTGTTTCACAACCATCAGTACTTTGCAGCACAGTGTATAAGAGTAACAGATGTTTGGTGAGTAACAGCTGGACATTTCTGTTGCATCATGTTACGTCAAAGCTTTAAAATCCTAGAATAAAATAACTAAATGTGCCTGATGCAATGAAATGTCCTGACAAGGTCTGTGGACTCAAGGACAGCAAGTAAACACACAGATTTGACTTTAAACGTTCTGTGCCTGACAACTCTGCTGTTTTATCTTCACGTGTCTTTCATGCAATTTGAGATAAATACACCAAGGCTGGCAAGAGTCATGTATGACAGTTATACAAGTGCACCATACTGCCTGCTTTGATTTTCCATTATATATCATCCTAAGTTTGTCTTGAGTTCCCTTTGAAGGTGGACAAGTAGTATTTTGGGCGCTTCATCAACTATAATTCTGTAATGGATAAACAACGGAAGTATGACATATTACACTAATGGGATGGAAACTAACATATTAGTTATTTTTGAGTGTGACTCAAGAGTGTGATATGTTAAGGAACAGTCTTCTGCTCTCTTCTCAACATTTGTTCTATCCATTATGTTAAATTCTTAAAAAACACTGCAGGGGAAAAAACAGGGAATCTCTATGTTTCTCTTGTTGAGAAACATAGAGATTAAAACTAATTGATGGGATTGCAGGCATACACAAAATGCAGAGGGATTTACAATAAGTGCAAAAAAAATCCTACATCAGCAGTATCCCAGCCAATTAGTGACAAGAAGTATAAGGGTAAAAGCCAGAGCTTTAGATATAATTAAATAATGAAACTCTCCCTTTTTATCCACAGCGCCCGTGTCTGATGAACCTGGAGCGCAGTGAAAGAGGGGAACGCCCTTCTCCTCGAGGTCCGGAGATGGAGCCTCGTGCTGGGGGAAAGATGGGGAAGATATCAGTGGGCTTCCAGAGGAGCTCCACCTCAGATGATGACTCTGGATGTGCGTTGGAGGAGTATGCATGGGTGCCACCGGGACTCAGGCCTGAGCAGGTAGGACCTCGGACTGTTACACTCTTTCTCAAACTATCCTCTAGTGTAGTCTATCCATTTGTATGAGTAGGAAAGTCAAATTTAAGCTTATGGGCACACCTAAAATGTAAATCCCAGCACAAAATCCGACGTGGAATTTTCCCTTAAGAGGATGAGTGTATAAACCTGTAGGCTAGCAACATGTAGTTTTAGTTCAAATAAGGTAATGTGTGCAGGCATTCTGTTCTCTATGCCACACAAGCAGATTAGTAGTGCTGCATGCTGACGCCCAACATCTGGCTGTAGCTTTTTTTCACATTCATTTGTGTGTAGCACATCTTAGACTGAAACTGTCTGACTCAGGTCTCCCATATATATTCCCATATTTCTTCATGGAAATGCACACAGATAAACATAATTTTGTCAATGTTTCCTTTTCCCTGGCAGCGGGAATTAGCCTAGGCAAACACTGACATTTCCAATCCCTTGCTGTCCCTGCTATCTGTGTGTGGAGAGATTTCACACTCAGGTGCCTGTGACTGGATTAAGATTGACATGTTTGCCCCACAGTGTCACAGAATTAGGACACACATAGCAACAGTCATTCTCCACTGATATCCAGCTGCCCTCTCCTCTGCCTGATCTAAATCAAAACATCTCCTCTCCTCTCCCCTCAAACATTCTGAACATTGCTGGCCTGCTGGCTGTAACATGTCTCACTCATTTATGCTGTCTAACTGACCAAATAACAGAAATAAAATGAATATTTAGAGTCTTCTATGCTTAGTTTTAAAATTATTAGTCTCGTACTCCACGTGTACAAGATGTAATTTCTGTTTGTCTTCTATTGTTCATTAATCTCTCTTCATACACAGATCCAGATGTATTTTTGCTGTCTACCAGAGGAAAAGGTGCCGTATGTCAACAGCCCTGGAGAGAAGCACAGGATCCGACAGCTTCTCTACCAGCTGCCGCCGCATGACAGTGAGGTAGAGAAGATGAGAGAGGCAGTGTCAAAGTGTGTGTGTGTCTGTGTGTGAAAGATAGGGAAAGGGACAGTCTTCAGGGAGAGAATGAAGCAGCACTTGATGCTTTAAGCCAGACACGAAAAGTTAACTCTTGTATAACATGAAGTTACGAATACACTAATACAACAGTACAATAAACTTCCACTGCGTAGATGCGTAGATGCGTACCCGTACCGGTAACCATAGCCTGATGCCACAAAGTGCTAAAGAAGTTACTTTGTTGTATCAAAATAAAGTCCTGAGACCTGAAAGGGTGAGTGCAATAACAATACTTCAAATGCCTTCACCAATTACACCTAACAACTAATTTTATCTGCTTTGGCTCTTACAATTCAAGAGACACTTCAAACCCTTTCGGTGCTTCGCATCCAACTGGAACGCCCATAAAACATCTCACATACATATAATTTTACATGTTAAGACATTTTTTCAGGGAAAGTTATTTTATGTGTGCTTGTATTTAAACAACATTTAAGAACCCTTTTGTTGGATGACCGTAAACAAAGGTTAAACAAGTTAAAAAGTGTAGTTTGGTATGATATCGGCAATAGGACATATTAAACTATACTCAGCCCTAAATAAACTAAAGCCAGCAGCTGAGTAAAGCCTAAACAATAATGTTAGCCTTTTCTAGTAAAACTAAAACAATGGTCACATTCCCTCAACCTTTTGACAAAAAAACCCTCTTGTGACAATAAAGCACATGCCAGCCTCTTCTGTATAATAGCTTTATGATGTGTAAACCAGCACTCTTTTCACATCTGTGTTAATAGAGTTTACATTAGGAGATATGGTGGAGGGGTTATCACCAGAGGGGAGGGTGGGTGGGTGGGGTGGGGTGGGGGGTGGTACTGTCTGACGGAGGTGGTCTCTCTGTACACACATGGTGGATACACAATAGAATCACACACACACACACACACACACACACACACACATAGCCACACAGTGTTTGACTGAGCAACTTTATGATGTTTGTCAGCAGACCTGGTGGGTGAGGAAGTAAACTGCTGGAGGATTCCTTGCGTAACTGTGGTTCAGAGAGATAAGCACTCTGTGTGTGTGAAAGGGAGAAATATTGAGTGTGTGTGTGTGCACACCGGCATTGTTTACTGTTGTTTAAAAAACAACCGAGCTTGCTTGTCTCTGTCTTTTATCTGGGCCTTCATCACCATCTCTAAACACAGAGGAAGTGAAGGAAGGAAAGATGAAAGACGAACAATCAGCAGTAATGGGTGGATGTTTTTAAGCGCTATTTCGCTTTCCCCTTCTAACTGGCTATTAGTCATAAATCGACCTCTATTCTTTTAGTTTGTCAACTCCACTCATCTATCTCTTCTGTGTTTACCAGGTGCGTTACTGCCACTCTCTGACCGAGGAGGAAAAGAGGGAGCTTCACATGTTCAGTGCCCAGAGGAAGAGGGAGGCACTGGGGAGAGGAATACCCAGAATCCTACCCAGAGCTCTGCAACACACTCGCTGTGAAAATGTAAGCTAAGCTAACAGTTACAAGGGAACCTACTTGTGGGTTATTTATATCACAAGCAGCTAACACCCTGTATCCCATCCCTCAGCAGCCCAAGGCACAATCCTGATTGGCTAATGCGATGGATGTAATCATGGGCATAAACCTCCTCATTAGGGCGAGAGGGGAAGCAGGGAAATTGGGAGGCTCATGCTCAAGCCGAGTGGAGAGGGCAGTTCCTCAGTAGGAATTCGACAAATTTCCTGTCACCCATCTAGATTCCCGCATGACAGACTGGAAAAAAAGTTAACAAGTAATTCTTACATTGAGTCTTAAAATCATACTTTTTCCACAAGTCACACAGTATGTGGCACATACATCTACTGATAAAAGACCTTTTCTGGAAAGTAGCAAGATTTAGCATTTGCCTCTCAAAACTCTCAAACAAAGTGGATTTAATTAAATATAAATGTATTCGCTGGTAAAACAGAAATCCTCATTGGATTACACATTGTGTATAGACTATTTAACACAACCAGTATTAAGTGTGACAGTAGCCAGCGAGGCTGTGTAGTGAGTAAATCTCACTCCCCAACACCTTAAGAGACGCACTGGCAATTGATGCTAGTGCCCATGGGTTTTAGCCTCCTCATCAGTGTGTCTGTGCCTCCCGTACCTGTGATTGCTGGTTCGAGTTAGGACCGTGCAGTAAGTTCTCAGGAGTAGGCGGTTACATAAGCATGCGCTGTGAAAGGCAGTAGCCTTTTTATATGTTGTGTGGAAGAAGAAACATTTTTAGAGATGGAAGATATTTTATATTTTCTATCAGCTTGCTGAAGGAAAAGAAGAGACATTTGCAGGAAAAGAGAGACATTTAGACTCCATTTTGACATTCTGGTTGATGTCATATTGAGCTATGCACAAACACAACACTGGAAACAATCCGAAAAGCGACCTCTGTTTCCTACTTTTTGATTTGTTTTTTTTAAACATAACATCCAGTGCAATTCCAGCTGCCTTTGATCATATGTCTGAAAACTAAGTTTCCTTTCGATGCAACAAACATAAATATTAGTGTTATGTGGCTTCCGGCAAATGGAGCCCACTGAGTAAAGCACATCCTCTGCCAGGCATCCAGGAAGATCAGGCCAGCCCCGTTAATTCCCCCGGACAGGCAGATGAAGTCTGTCACCACTGAAACACAGATGCTACCACAGGGATGCAAGGTCAAACACACTGAAATGACACATCTGAATACCAACGGACACACACACCCTTAGACTTACTGAACATGCATGCACACACTTTGTCACACAACACCCCTGAATCCAAGGCCCCTGTCTGTCCACCCTGGTAATAATGGTTAACAGCTGCGCATGTTATCCCATAGCTGCCTATGGGTGTCTCGTAGCTCTGCTGGGTTATATAAAGACTTGTGATTGCATGTTCGGACACGCTCTAACCGATCTCTGTGGAGTCATACGATCTTTTGACTTAGGACCAAGGCCAGTTTATTCTGTTTAAACTTACAGGACAAACGTGGTCCAATTCCTCAGCAACACCTAATGAATAGTTGATGACGTTTAAGTGAAACAGCCACCAATTGAAACATAAAGAAACAAGTTAATTTCAGTAGTTAGCTAGGTAGGATGGATTTATTGCTGTTTTTGAAATGTATTGCTTCCAAGTCAACCAATTGTTACTGCATCTGCCCTTAAGTTAAAACAAAGAGATCTACTCATAAAGGCACTGGGTGGGGTATGGGTGCAGTCAGTAGATCACTAGTGTTTTTGTTGCCTTGAAAGGATTAAATTTAACTGTCCATGTTGTCAACTGTTGCTGTATTTCTGCTATGACTGTCATCACTGCAGGATTCACTGGTGTATTTTGAATGGATCATATTCCTATGGCACTTACCGTATGATCACCTGTTGTTTGGCCTTCTTCTTTTTAGCACCACTGCAAATGAATCAGCAGTTATGTGATATATTTTGAATTATTATCTCCATAATCTCCCTTTGTTTATGTTTCATCCCTCATGTGTCACAGTAATCGACTGTACCATACATCTATTTTGAAATGGCATTCCCTTGTGCGATTTTTCTCTGTGCATCAAGAAGATTCCTGGTACATAAATCGCATTGATCATGCTTTTTGCATTTGATTGTCAGTGTGGTGGAGGCATCAATGGAGGGGAGATGGCAATTTTTGCCTCCAGAGCAGGGCCGAGCCCCTGCTGGCACCCAGCGTGCTTTGCGTGTGCCACGTGTCAAGAACTGCTGGTGGATCTGATATATTTCTACCAAAATGGCAAGATCCTCTGTGGAAGACACCACGCTGAACTTCTCAAACCACGATGCTCTTCTTGTGATGAGGTAATACGCTGTAATAGTAGTACTCCCCACTACCACTTCTACTATAAACCATGGCAATGTACCAAGTCCATAGAGTTCCACAGAACTAACAGTGGTATGTGTTTTATCCCTTTAGATCATATTTTCGGATGAGTGCACTGAAGCAGAGGGCCGTCACTGGCACATGAAGCACTTTGCCTGTTTTGAGTGTGAAACTATGCTAGGGGGTCAGCGATACATCATGAAAGATGGCCGGCCCTACTGTTGTGGATGCTTTGAGTCACTATATGCAGAGTACTGCGAGGCCTGTGGTGAGAACATTGGTGAGTTTCTAGAAAGATCTTTCTTTTGTATATTTGTTTCTAATTATCCATCTTGTGGTATTAGAATAAAGCATTAATAAAACATTTTATACCCAAGATTGAACACAAGATCCTGCTGATGTTTTTCTATACCTAATGCTCTGCTCCTTTTCTTTTCATCCCACAATCATTTAGGTGTTGACCATGCCCAGATGACCTATGAAGGTGTACACTGGCACGCCACAGACCAGTGCTTCTGTTGTGCCCAGTGCAAGACATCATTGCTGGGCTGTCCCTTCCTGCCAAAGCAGGGCCGCATCTATTGCTCAAAGGCCTGCAGCCAGGGGGAAGATATTCACGCCTCCGACTCATCTGATTCTGCCTTCCAGTCTGCCCGCTCACGTGAGTCACGGCGTAGTGTGCGCATGGGGAAGAGCAGTAAGCCTGCCGAACAATGGACACAGTCACAGCTGTTTAACCCCCCTGCCACTGTCCCCTCCTTTGAGTATAAGTTTGGAGATGGAGAAGGTGATGTAGATGCTGATTGCGACATTGGTATAGTAGGGCGCAAGTTGGCCCGCCTGGGCCTGGAGGAGGAGAAGTACTGGAGGGACCGGGAGGAGCAGGATGGCGGTGGAGAGGAGGATCCAGAGGAGTGGGCCCAGCATGAGGATTATATGACTCAGCTCCTGCTCAAGTTTGGTGACCGTGGGATGTTACACCAACTTCAGCAGCCAACCCCGAAATCTCCCAGCCCTAGCAGTGACAGGAAAAGGCTAATACGTGTCTCTGACCCATGGCTAAAGCCTGATACCACGAGTATGGGGGTTACTGCCTCCTCTCCCACACCTGCCAGTCCCACCCAGAGCCAGACTTCCAATCAATCCCAAGCCAACAGCGCTAGCCCTGGACTGATAAACAAGAAGCACCTGCCTGAAATGTACTGGGCCCAGTCACAGGACGGGTTGGGAGACTCAGCCTATGGAAGTCATCCAGGTCCTGCCAGTGCCAGAAAGATCCAAGAGCTGGAATTGGACCAGGAGCAGGAGCAAACTGGGACAGGAAGACAGGCATTCTGGCCAGACACCAGGCAGTGGTATGAAGACTCTCTTGAGTGTATAGCTGATGAGCTGAGGAAAGCTGAACAGGGAGCTGGAGACTCCATGGACTCCCTGGCGCTCTCAAACATCACTGGTAAGGAGACTCCTGGTTGCATGTATTTAGTGGGAAAATGTTATTTCTTTTTATGTTGAACAGCTGTTCAAATCATTTCTCTCCTTCTCACTCTTTAAGGTGCATCTGTGGATGGAGATAGCAGGGATAGACCTATAGTCTACACCCTTGCCGTGCAGGATCCATCGGTGGCAGATGACTGTGAGAAGATGAGCAACATGGGAACGTTTAATTCATCTCATCTTCACCACAGTGCCAACTCTCTCAACCTTAACATGGAGAAGGGAGATGATGAAGAGGTAGCATTGGCAATAAGGGGAGGCACACCTGGAGGACTTCTCTCATTGTCCCCAAATTCGGAAGGCCTTCCTTCTTCCTTTGTCCATGCCCCAGCTTTGAGGAGGAGCAAGTCCCAGTCCAGACCTCCTCAGATGGTCAAGTTCTCAGAAGACACTGTGGACAATGGATATAATGGTGGGTTTGATGTCAATATTAGGAAGCATCCTATGAGTGAGAAGCCACAGCGGAGGGCGTACTGCCCAGATGAGATGGGCCGAGAAAGAAGCCGACCATCGAGCCACCATGGGCGAAGCAGGCAGCACCACCACCGGCAAGGCCGGCACCACAGGAGTCACAAAACCCGCTCAGACAACAACCTTCACATGGTGCCTTTGGAGAAAGCACAGAGGCTGTATGAACCCCAGCAGCTGGGTCTCATAAGCCCACCTTGTAATGCCATGCTTCTACAGCATCCCGCACACAGGCTGCCCTTGGCCTTCTCCCAAAACCGGTCTGACTATATGCCTCAGGGCTCAGCTCAAGACCCACGGGTTGAGCATTTCATGGGTCTCTACAGAGATGAGGATGATAGTTGCTCCACATGCTCCTCCTCCTCATCAGACTCTGAGGAGGAAGGCTATTTCCTGGGCCAGCCAATTCCTCAGCCTCGAGCGGCTTCGCGCTACTATGCTGAAGACTACCCAACAAGGGTTACAGCCCTCTCTTCCCAGAGCCATGGTTCACAGACTAGTCGCAGAAAGAGCCACCGCTCCAAAAACTGTATCATCTCTTAACAGTGTCAACACTGTATTTACATTATAATCTGCACTACACTAAGCAATAGTCAGATTTTCAAAATTTGCCAGAAGTCAAGATGCATATCATACTTTAGGCCCAAATCTACTGAAAGAAAAACTCAATTCAAATTGATTAGACAGCAAAAGGAAGGCAAGATCTCATTGTTAGAGATATATTTGTTAGAAAATATTTTTGTGTATGTGGAAATTTGGTCTAGATGCTTGGTCTTATTGAATTTTAGCACCAATATGATGTATGACCGGCAAATCTGGTAGTTTCCTTAGACAGTGGAGAGTTGGCAGAGTGGCAACATTAAACTTCTTTTTTTCCATTTCAGAATTTGTCATTAAGTTTAAAAAAAAAGTTTATGTTCAGTCAAAAGTTTGGCAGCAATATCTTTGTGTGCATTAAAGTGGAAACACCTTGCACACAGAGGTCGATAAAGTAGAAAATAGGAATGAACCAAATAATTATTTAATGCATAATAGTACAAAATGATGATGTATATACTAAGTTAAGATTTTAATACTGGTATTTTTATATCTGTGGTTTAAACAATCGTTTCTTTTGAAGTGTATAAGAAATAGCAGATGTATTGGTAAACAAACATACCTCGCTAATATTTTGAGAAACAATAAAGAAGGTGCCACTTCATAAACTGTATTCTTCACAGTAAAGTGCCATGTTACTCTGTACCAACGTCTATTATAACACACAGTATATTCCACAGTGCTCACTATTGGTGTACAAAATATACAATGAATGGCAGTAACACCTGCATTTTCCATATTCAGCTAAACTGTTCACTACCCTCGCTCTGACATAACCAGCTAAATGCTTTGTGATGGAAAGACGCTTGTAATAAACATTTTTCTCCTCTCAAAGCTTCAAGAATGATTGTTATTTTTCTCAAATGTTTGACTTCATTTGCCTTCATTTTCCAATGACATATTGTAACCCTCTGATTGTAGTTGTTTTACAGTGGGATGCATCAAATAATTTATGGACTTATGTATTGTGGTATTCTTTAAAAACTTGTCTAAAAACTTTTCTGTAAAAAATTGTCTGAATTTAGATAAGAGTAAGGATGTGTTGTTTCCTGCTGAAAGCTGGAAATCATTTGCTAGCATGCATTTGACTTTTACATTGGCTCATTGGTATACCATAATAAAATATCAAAATATATGTATTTCTAAGGGAGACATGCAATGAAGCCCTAAAATGGAGTTAATAGTGCCACTAAAGTAATTCTTAAAATATCTTAGATTAAGTCTATGATTCCAATGGGATATGTACAGTGTGTAACTTGTGTTAACAGATCATAATAAAACAAACCAGTTAACAGAAATTATGTTTACTACAACCTTCAGAGACTTCTCAGATTGTGCAACTGGCATTTCTAGACAGTACACATTTATACAAGAATGTAGAACTGTAAATTTAGCAGCACCAAGTCATACATCCGACTGCTACAAAATAATAATCAACATAACTGAAAATAGTACAAAAGAAAACATTGTCTTGCCTTTTATGTCTTTTCTTCTGGAAAAGCGTCATCATGCTGAATAATTGACTAGTCAACATATTTTCATCAAAATAGGTTAAATAATGAAACCCATGTTAACCATTTCCACAATGATGTGAGACTGTTAGCTTTTTTAAATAAGGAAAATTAGTTGTTTGCCTTTTGACAGAAAACAACTTTTCATCTTTTAATATTTATAATTAACATTTTTCAACAGTCAACTTGAAGGTATAAATGGTCTGTTCAAAAACTAACACTGTTCATTCCCACATACAATGCACCACTGCATCCTCTCCATGTTGAGTTCATAGGTTCAGCCCAGTAATCCAAAATGTATCCAAGATATCCATCATGTTCAGCAGTAAATCCTACCATGCCCAGTCTCGCATACAGAAGATCATGCCAATGTGTCAGTAAGATGAGCTGTGATTGACTCCTGTCTTTGAAAGTTTATGACCCATCAGGGCTGTAGATGGGGTGGTCGAGTCACAGACGGAAGGCTCTGGTTGCCGAACCGCCTCGTCCAGCTCGCTTATGAAGTGTTTGAGGTCCTCAAGACAACGTTCTCGGATCTCCCCAAGGTTCTCCCTGAGGGGAACCTGCAGTTGCTTCTCCAGGTTGGCGTCTTTAGCCACCAGCATCTTTACCACCATGCCAAATGTCTCACAGTCCTGACGGTACACCTGGAAGTGGACAGGCATATGAGTAAATAAGGCACAGATGGTTGATATGCACAACTTAAAAAAAGACAAACAAAAACTTTTCTCAGGAGACACATTCACATCTATATGTATGGTATGTAAATATAGGTCTGGAAAGTGTCAACAGGCAGAGGTCAAAACCGATGAGAAAAAAGATCTTAATTGAGGAGATGAAAAGCTGTTTCCTTCCTGCCCTACCTGGCGCCTGGGTGTAAATATTGCAGTGTCATTAAGCCTGAGCTGATCATTTGGGTGTTAATACACATCACGCAGTGTCAAAAGATAAACACTTCTCCTCTGGAGTTTAATAGCGGCCACTTTATATAAGACAGGATAGCCCAAAAAGCAATAAAACCCCACTTTAGTGGTGGCTCAGAGGCTTATAACAGGTGTCAGAGGGACAATGAGGAAGAGGTGCTGCATATTGTTCGGGAGCTGCTATTTCACACCGAGCTTCGAATGTCTCATAAAACAACGGAGAGAGCCCACTGCTGCCACATAAATTGGTTCGATTTGCAAAATACCAAGACAAGAGATTTGTTTCCAACTCATGATCCTTCACATGGGCTGACAATCAAATTCCAGAGGGAGAAAATATCAGTCACCTAAGCTGATGGTAATATTTTTTAATGTCAGTTTCCATTTTCCTAAAGCTCCAGGCATGCTGTGGGTGGATTCCCACATGTGAAATTTAGACAAATGCTGCACCTCAATCCTTGCTCTGCAGAAGAATCTCTCTCTCTCATTTCCTGTAGTCCCTCAACAATCATTATCTAATAAAAGGCATAAAATGCTCCAAAAAATAAATAAAAATACACACCACACATGAGGGCCTTTTCTTATTGGACAGTATGATGTGACAGTGACAAGACACTCGCACCTCAATTTCTCTGTGGGACGCTGATATCTCCTGTCTGTTTGCCTCCATCTGTCCCGACACTTCTTCCTCTAGTCATTCTGTATACCTTGTTTGGTCTTAACCTCCATCTCTTTCATTCTCTGAGTATTAAGTCGGACATCAAGCCTTCACTGTGAGAGTTAAGCCTTCGTGCTGCAGGCGGACACAAGGGCATGTCCAATGACAAGGGTTGTGTGCGGATGTGTCTGTTTATATGTGTGCCTGCCTCTGAGCGTGTGTGTGTGTGGGTGTAAAATTAGGCCAGGCAAGGGTGAGTTTCAGTCATTCACCGGATACCAACAATGGCTTCTGTGCTGCAGGGCGTTCAAACTCACTGGCTTATTTATAGCTTTGCACAATGTTCCTCGAACAGAGAGCATTGCTAGAGTGGAGGAGAGATCAGAAATAAAGATCTGCTGTCAAACAGAGTTAATGTATTTGCAAACAACAGAGGGCAACTTTCCAAAACGTGCATTAAACAAGAACATTTCCACTGTTGTCTAAGCTGCACAGTGTATTCTGCCAATAGTGAGTTGATCAGAAATTGTAACGACAGCTCTTCATGACAAATGTTTTCTGGAAATGACATGCTCCATAAACAGCCTGCAGCTTAAAACATAGACCAATCAGAACCCCCTGATAGTACCAAACATGAGACTTTATTTAGAACTATATCTGGTGAAGAAAGACCAGCGACACTGTCTTTATGTATGAGGGCTTTTTATTTCCCTCCTTCTTGACCTACAGGAAACACTAGGAGTATTTTGTGGGGAGTGAGTAGAGTTTCTAGTTCTCCCTCTTAAGGTGACCTGAATCAATTTACAGGAATTTTGTAGTGAACAGAAGTATACAAACAGTTTCAGGAAAGAGTGCTGATGTAAACATCCCGCCTCGCCTGGGCATTTCTATAGCCTCATGTAGAACACACTCTACAGACAGACTGACAAATCTGCACTTGCTCCACTGCACAGAATTTAGTAACAATGCATTGTCCTTTGAATCTTTTTATCAGTATCCTTTAATCTCATTCAACAGCTGACAACTGAAGACAGTGAATTTATTTATCTACTTATCAGAGGAAATATCCAATCAACTATGCTGACAACAACTTCTATGAACACAGGGAAAGTCGTTCCTATATAACAATGCGCTGACAATGTACTTCCTGTATTCGAAGCGCACTTCCTGAAATCCCTCCCTTCTTATCCAATCAGGAAGGAAAGGCCCTGTTCTTGACTTTGGGGTGGGGGCGGTGCACAAGCATCTCTGCCTCTAAAAACGCCTTTAAACTTTATTTTTCTACATCCAGTTAAAACAGTATTTAGAGTGACTGTGCAAGCATGGCTAAAGAAAAGAACAAGAATGGAAGAGTCCATGGATCCAGTCCATTTCTGCCGTCTTTGAACATAAAAAAAATACTCAATGAGGCTGGAGCTGTCTGGCTGTCTGTCTTGTAAATATATTTAGGTTCTTTAACAAATGAAATAAAACTCCCTTTGTATCACAGCCTGGACTGTGAGGAGTAAAACATAATACCCTTTACAGCCTGTCATGCCTTGTCACTCACTATAAACAGTAAGTCTGTAAGGCTGCCAAAGTCAACTGCGACAATGAGAACGGGTTCAGGTTGAATTTCAGCAGACCAATTTCACTTAGCTACACAAACACACACCGTGGCGTTGGTATAACACTGCCCAGCACGCTGCCTGGCCAATGATGGAAAGTTCAGCCTGTGATCTATGAAAAGTGTTGAGACAGTGACGGATCTTTTGAGGACCTACTGGACTGGACTGTGCTTGCCTCCGTGTTTATAGAAGAGATGGCTGGACCAGATTAGGTGTAGAAAGCCAAAACATCTGGCGGACACTTGTCAAGTGGTGCCTGCTGCGACAGAAGCACTGCTGCGACTTCACAGAACGCATGTGAAAGTGACTTTGTTGTTTCAGACTGAAATAGAAGGTCAAAACTGTTTAACTGTGTTCTGTGCATGGTGGGAAATTAATGCTAGCCCTCAGACAAGTGCTTTTACATTTTCCAGTAGCTAACATCATCTGGAAGCAATTCTATCAGATTTTGATTGGTGTTTACCAACAAACAACAAGACACATTTCAGATGGTTCTTTCCATTTTCATACTTCTCCCCTTTTTTTCTGGATTTGTACAGAGAATAAAGAAAGACGCTGGGCAGAATTTTAGAATTTGATGACTAAACATCTATTTCTGACCTGGTTGTGTCGGCCAGAAACAAGGCTGACGGAACTTAATCGTGACTAATCAAACCAACCTTTCATGACAGACGGAGTAAGGACTGCCAAGTCACAAACAACCTTAATGCAGGGGAGCACGCATTATGCGACTTATCTGAATATCACAAAAGCCAAAGAAAGAGACAAGAGGAGGAAAAAGCTGGAATTGTCAGTAAAAACATATCATTATCCTACAATAGGTAATCCTGGAGAGAAAACCTGAAACTTCATATGCCTGGAATACACTATTTTTCACTTTCAAATTACTTTTCCAGAGCATAATTTCATGACTACATTAAAGATTAAAGCAGGGGAGCATGCATTATGCTGACAAGGGAATGACGACATAGTTTATAGGACCATATTAAAATACCTAGGAGGTTATTCTTGACATGGATCTTGGTAATCATTTTCCAAAATATGTATGAAATGATAACACTCAAATGACTCATACCTGATAATAAGAAATAAAGCTCACACAATAGAGCTCAAATGAATGTGAGGAGACACAGATGGGGGGAGAAAGAGACAGGCTATAAAACAGGCTTGAAGCTGCAGCGTCAGCAACAGTGTAATAACAGCCTATAGGCTTCGTGGCGCAACTATATGTGAGAGCGCAGTGTGTGCTCCAGGGCAGAGCTGGCTTAGGCTTTTAATGGTCCCAGTAAAGCAGCAGTAGTGCTCACTGGTACAGGAATGGCTCTCATTAGATAACTGAGCGGACCTGGAACCTCGAGCCTGGGGTGGTTTTAGCGGTCCAGTTTTAGTGGTCCGCCTCCCAATTTATTGTACACACAAACCAATACCATGTCTAAGCTGTACTTGTGCTTCTACTTTCTTTTATATGTTCCTGTGCCATTTACATTATCCTAGTGTTTCCAAACCCCCGAGTGAGAGTCTGCGTGTGTGTGTGCACTTGTAAAGATGAGTCAAACACTGAGGGAGGGTTGTGATATTTGAGCCATGTGGGATGTTAAGCTGGTGCAGGGTATAATGAGCATTTGGTGTAGTCACGCCAGTCAGGATGGGAGATGAAGTGCCACCAGGAAAACGGTGATATATCTGGCACCCAGCTACTTTAATTATCCATCTCTTAAATACTGTTAAAATCTAAAAGTGAAATCTGGATGGCAACAGTGAAAGTGACTGGTAATTTTTAGGATATACCCACCACTGTGACTGGTGGACTGAAAAGTTAATTTCCTGCCTTGTTAGGAACATAGTATATGCTGTTCCAGTAATGCCTATCCAGTAAAATAATCCATGTGTGAGTCAGAGAAGTCAAGGCTACCATATGTATGGGATCGTTTGCCAAGGCGTGCACCAAGTTGACATTTATAGAAGTCTTACAAATTACAAACTTGTAATGAGAGGCTTGTAAATGCAGAAGTTTCCAAAAAGGGGCAACTGTGAGTTACTGACACAAAATGTTAATTCAAATATATTTACTTTTACAAATGCTACATGAATACCAATTAAAGAATTCTATAGAGTAGCTCGAACTCCTTCCAGTTAAAAACTGTATGTAAATTTAAGATGTCAAGAGTTGGGATGAGTTGGACAGGTACCTTCTCTATCTCCTGAGCTTTGGCTGCGATGGCCAGGGCTCGTCGCTCTTGAAAGTTATCTATGGATGACTTTTGGCACTCCTCCACAGCTGGAGGCACCAGCGGCTCCTCCTTTTCTCCTTCTGGAGGATGGTTCTCCTCCTAAAAGTTAAGGAAAGAAAGGGGCTATGTTACCATTTAGAAAACTCAGAAAAGTAAATAAAATGGTTCAAGCAACAATTTTACCATCACAGCATGAGAGGAATGAAAAATGTTTTAAACCAAGAAATGTATGGCAGATTACCACAAAAGTAACAAAGCAAAATATAGCTCAATCGCAGATATTCAATACTATGACCTGACCTGCTGACAGGTCAAGTTTACAGGAAATAAGTTGATTGGGTGTACGAATGGATGAAGCTTAGATACAGATATACAGTAGCTTCTACAGTTGAAAAGCCAGAGTTTACTCTGAGCGCTGTGGACTTCTATTTGCATCGACAACTAGTCAAATAATTAGGGATTTATAGGAACTAAAGCACTAAGATAGGTGATAGGACTAAGAAGCTTTATATCATGACATATTCATTACAAGAGATGTGGATATTCATATTGTACACATGACGACTAAAACTTGGCACACTATTAAACTTATTTTTCCATGTAAATTGGAGACATTTGACATTTCAGCAGTTTTTATCTTGAGAATAGGCAATCTGGCCAGACAAGCCATGATGAGCCATCTAATGGGTAGACTGGAAATGCTAGTACCCATAAGTATTACTGTGAAAGCCAAAAGAAAGAGCAAAGGGGAGAAATAGGCCAACTTGGATCACCGCTCAATTTCTTTTGCTCATTTCCTGATACTATTAGAGTTTGAAGGCCAGGGACTAGAACTGCCCAGCCATGACTAAAGTCCACTCATACATTAAGGGAAAGAGGCCAGGGACTAAGTCATTAAATCTCTAGATGCCTGAGGAAAGAAATTACAGGAGATGGTACATCACAAAACCAAGTGTGGTCTAAAATAAAAAGCACAACTCATAAAGCATCATCCAATTATTCTTTCTTCCAGTTCCCTCCCTGAAGCTATGCTTGGGTGAAGTCCAGTGTCTACGCTTGTGCACATATGAAAGATCGAGTTGAGTCAGTCTTCAGCCTCCTTTGCCTCACTGAAAAAAATATCCCTGTCGTAGTCTCTCACTTCAACTCGCTGGGCACAGCCCAACCTGGAAGGGACTTTACACTATCAATACAAAGCTTGGCAGACACATTTTGTGAAAACTGGACTAAAATAAAATGTCATCAGTCGGGGGGTCTGGGAAATTGTTTTTCAATACAATACTAAAAAAGAATCTTGAAAAATTTTCCTTTTTCCTCTTATTTTTTTTCTGAGAAAAAAAGCCTGCCTTGTCTGGTGAACCATGAACTGACCTTTAAAATTAGGACTGCTGTAGATTTCTAATTACAAATGCGTTGGTGGAATATTTTTCTTTCTCTAACCGATAACCTGTATACTGTACACAGAGAAAGCCATAGTGGAGGAGAAACAGCATCAATGTCTTGAACAGACAACAAATTAATATTTATGAGCTAGTTGGCTATCTTTCCATAATCATATGCCTATACCTTCATTAAATCAAAATCAAGAATTGAACAAAGTGAAATTTGACCTGGTGATAGCTCTAGAGGAAAAATAAAGGGATCACCTAAGATACTACAGTTCATCTTGTAAGAAACATCAATGTCTGTTCCAAATGTATTGGCAATTATCCAATAGTAGACTCTGAACCACTAATGTCAGCCTCATTGTGGCGTTAGATGAAACACCAGGGGATCATCACAATAATTAGGATGCACTGTGTCTTGTTCCCAAATTTCATGTTGTCCAAAGGTTAATGACATTCCCATCACCAGCTGCACTAACAAAAGTTAGCATGGTAACATGCTGCATTAAAGTGCCTCACTACCATCAAGGCTCTTTAGGTCCCCTCAGAGGTCTCTTCTGTCTGGCTCCAGAAAGCCTGCATGTGTGTTTGTTGAATCCCCACAGCAGGCAGTGACTGGGGCCATAAGTGCAAGCTTTACTGGGGGCACAGGCCTTTCATCTTGGCCAAGGTTATGGGTCTGTGCCCCCAGAACAGAAAACAACAATGCACCACAGGCTAGATCAAACACAGCAAAAAAACAGCAGTGTGTATGTGTGTCTATGGAGGGGTGGGGCACTTAGTTAAACTTTCATCACAGCAGTTGATTGGGTGGTGGTGGGTGGTTCCTGAAAAAATGTACATGAAAGGACGAGAGAAAAAAAAACTACATTTCTATGTTGTATCTTGTAATTTCTGACATATAAAACAAGTTCAGGGGTTTACAAAGACACCCACTATGACAGCCAAATGGACAAAGCCAGGGCCCTGGGACAAGCTAGTGAAAATATAACAAAGATGGCTACAAATAAATTACCTTGAGAATGTTTTAAAAAAAAGAGATAAATAATAAAAAGATAAATAATAAAGGCTGTGTGGGATTTCCCCCCTTCTGGTTTGTATATCCCTGCCTCTGCTTAAAAAAAAAAAATCCCTACCTTTGAGTGATCAATGCTACTTCATTAGTGATGCAAGCAATCACAAAACTCAATGAGGAAGTCCACCAAGATGGCGCTGCAGATGGCCGCCTCTGGATTACACTCCGTAGTGCTTTTTGTGTTTTTGCTTATAAACTCTGTTTTCTGCTGTCCTTCTCTGGTAACATTCGCTAGAGAAGAGCTCTTAAATATTGGACTTTCAACTGCTCACACTATTCCACTTGATCTTTCTTGGAGTTATTAGTTATCCACCTGGCGAATGTCCGCTCTCTGGCCAGCAAAATGGATGAACTGCTGCTCCTCAACGAACTAACTCGGACTTCTGCAGATCTGCCACCCTCTGTTTTACCGAGTCCTTGCTCACCACGCACATCCCGGACAGCACACTTCACCTACCGGGATTTAATCTCTTCCCTGCGGATTGCATAAAGGAGCTCACAGGAATAACTAGGGGATGTGGACTCTGTCTCTACATAAACAAAGGTTGGTGTACAGATGTCACAATGTTAAAAAAAGCAGCCCTCACTTAGAGACCTTATTCATGAACTGTAAACCTTTTTATTCTATAAGTTTTCCTTGTTTATTCTGGTTGCCGTTTACATTGTACCGCAGGTATTGTTCTTGTCCTAGGTGACTTCAGCAGAGCAAACATCAGTCATGAATATCTAAAGTACAGGCAGCATATTAAGTGTCCCACCAGAGACACAAAAACACTAGACCACTGCTACACAACACTGAAGGACGCCTTATGTGTTACGTGTACCTGAATATCACATATGACCTCTGACATGTACATAATAATATTTCTAATGAAATTAATAATTTACTCCTGTACACATACCTGGCAAATAATTCTGTTTGGATCAATCCGTGGTATTGTCTTTTAAAATGTGCTACTTTAGCTCTGATTTAGCTGCTTGTCTCTGTCTGTCTGTTTGTCCCGCCAGGGCACATCTGATTGGTTACAAGTTGGAAATAACAGCCCATCATCAGTCACGAGACATTTGCTCTGGTGAGCAGCGGAGCTGCGTGTCAAAGGGAAGACAGCCGATATTACTGAAGCTGCAATAAACTTTAAAATCTGATTATGTATTTCTATGATGACTAGAAGCCCAGTGTCCCTGTTACACCATGCCCAAAGTCACAGTTACGGGGTTTTACTCAGTAACACTCTTAGTGACGGCTACCCACTCGTTCTTTGCTTACCCACTCACTCACTGAGCTCAACATTCAAGTCATACGTACGATCGAGAAAGCTTATATATTTTAAAGATAGATATATTAAAGTATGGAAGTGAATGAAAACAAAGCAAACATGGATGCCTCACATCAGCCAAAATCTGTTGTTCAATGTAATTATACAGAATGCTTACAAATCATTAACATGGGAATCTTTCCCCATCCCTACCATCGCCACGCTGGTTAACAAGACGTGCTGGTTGTTGATGGTTCTAAAAGGCTTTTCCTGTGACCCCTCTGTTACATATCAATTTCACACAAGCACAAGACCACTGACCTGCTACTGATCTGCCAGACACTCACAGCTACCAAACACAGTCAGTCATACTCTTAAACACAAAAAGGAAACGATTGTTCATTGTAAAAGGTCTAAACACATCCGAATGAGTTCCACGGGGACTTCTGGCTTTGCGACTAAGATTCTTTGATAAAGCCATGACTTGGGCTACTGAGTTAGCCTCTTCACTTCTGGGTGGCCTCAGCCAGACGCACTGCGCCTAATCACATCTGATTCTATTTACACTCCTCTGCATAGTTGGAGATGGATGATATCAGCAAAGTAAGCTATTATTTTCCATACAGGCAGGAGAGATTCAGTACCTACTTAAAAAGCGTTTTTTAAAAACAAAAGACCTTTAAGGAGCTTCGTCTCCTACTTTTGACGACATTTGAGACTTTCTCCCTACACCGTTACAAGTTCTAGTGACTGAAGTCTGCTTACAACACAGGTAAACAAAGCACATGCCTGATGGCTTTTATGCTCTGCGTGAGGGCCACTTTAAAACCCATTACTTCAATGGGACTAAACACTTATTAGAGGGATGGAATTTAAGAAGTTCCAGATGCATCCTGCTGTACAGTGACAACAGCGGAGTACATGAGAGTATTGTAGTTCAGTACTTATTATCAAGATATTTATTTACTGTTTTCATGTACTTGAGCTCACCTTGTTTGAGGTTGCACTGTGAGGGGAGCCTTCTCTTGACAGGCCAGGAATTTTGTCTGGAGAAATAAAGGGACAAAAAACGTTTGACAGTGAAACTTTAGTGAGGGACAAATTACTGATTTGGAATAAGAAAATGATAAACTACAGAAGGAAAAACAGCAGGAAGCAGAAATTCAATGGAAAAGGGACAATTAGTACATCTAGAAAGTTAGTTAAGTACGTGCTTATGGTAATCAGGGCCCTGTGAAAGGTGTTGATGTTTGGTTCCAGGATCCAGAGAGGTACCTAGGCTAGAACATTTGGAACAATCAAGAAACAAATGGTTCACAACCGCGCTCCAAATGCCAGTGGATGGATTTGCTGTAACTTACATTTCTCTCTTGTACAGATTTCCATTAATAGATCAGACACCATTTGTTCGTCTACCAACGTTCTTCAAGCATCCAAGGCTTTGTAGCTGACCAACCAAGTCTACCAACATACATTAACTCTGAGGTCCTCACTATAAAACAAAAACAACCCGAAGTGGAAGCTTTGGTTTCAGGAATATCCATCAGACATCCTATACCCTTTCCCTCTTCTTCCACACACGACCTGGTGGCATTTTTATGAGCCCTGACAAAGTGGCAGACAGAGTGGGGAGGAAGGCTAGCTGCTGGACACATTAGAAACGCTCTCTGTCTCTCTCAGGTTACCCAGACTGGTAATGGGTTAAGTTTAACGATTTTAACCTTCGTATCTTTCCAAAACAAATCCTCTGCATGTCATTTTTGCTTTCATTCATTTATCCTGAAAAACAGTCACCTAAAAGATGTGATTAATGGTACAAAGAATGTACCATGTAAAATATGATCTACGAGTAGTGCTTAAATTGTCTATTTCCTCAGCAAACATGATTTAAAAGTAGAAAACCACTGCAACAGCATTTGATACAACTTTTCTATCTATACTGAACTGTACTTACCAGTCATCTTGCTCTGAGAATAAGTCTCTTCATACCCTGTAGGGAGACCAAACCGTAAGGTCACTGGCTGTGTACATAATAGCTAGGCCTTCTCACAAGCTAGGTAGGCCACAGCAATCTAGCAAGCAAACGCACTGCTCTGACCCTTCACTAAAAATATGATTAATGATGGTATGTTCTGCGTTCATCATGCATTTCAAATGTTTTGAAACACATTACAAACATGTAGCAAACATGAGGTCCAATGAGTTTTTTTTTCATGAGTAAAAAGCACCAATCAAAAGGGAAATTATATGTAGAGACAGCCAGCACTGAAGATGGAAGCAGGCCTAAATAACACTGTACTACTTGTGGAAATAGGGGGTTGAGATCTACAAACAAGATGCAGTAAAGAATGAGATACTTCAGCACTTTTTTACAGTCCACTTGATTCATGATTTGCAGTTACCCTACTGGGAAATTAGTTTTGTAAACCCATACAGTACAAAATACATACAAACATTTAATGTAAATATGGCAATCAGGCATTAAAATTGCTAATTAGCAATTAGATGTCTGTCCAAATGCCTGCATCTCAGTACATCACAATAAAGCTTTAATAAAGACTATGAAAGCCCCTGTTTCGGTATCTTTCTTAATTGGTGGGGACATTAACTTAAATTTTTAGATTTTTTTTTACAGATCAGTGTAGGAACCATGGAAAGTGCTAACGTACCTCCACAACAGGTAGTAGAAATGGTATATATAAAAGACACTCATTACAGCAAAGTCAACACAAAGTACTAGCTTAAAAAACTTGTGACCTGGGTGAAAGAATTTCAGAGTCAAATAGGTGCCTGAGTTTACTGTGGATTGCGTTGTTTAGGGTAAATTATTTTGACTGTTTCTAAAATTGCATTATATAGGTCATATTGTATATGTTTTACTGAATTTTAGAAGTTTAACTTGATTTTGGTTAAACATCTACAGGCATTTAATTCATTCTATCCTCCATCCTTGCATCCTCCTCAAGACTTAGTGGCAGTCAACTTTGGAGTATAGGAGGTCACAACGTTTCCTTCAAACATTTATTCTGACATGCCAAGGAATAGATGCAATGATATATGAGGAACAACAAATCAACTTATTGTCACCCAAGTCCAAGCTTTTTTCACATCACTAAATGTACAGACCCAAAGTGTCATGTCCACTCTGTTGAGGAAAGAGCGCCCCCCAGAGGTGCTCAGAAACACCTGCGTGGCCCTCTGGACCATCCACACCTGAAAGCCAGTCAGCGAGATTATTAGTCAGGAATAAGACAGTAAAAAAATACAAAATTAATACATATTTTGAGGGTGATTGTTCCGAACCTTGTTCTGTAAAGAAATGCAAAACTGATGTTTTTCATATGGTCTTATTTATTTTTGTGCTGTTACACATTTTGTATTTTAAGTGGTTTTCAAATGACTGTGTGTCTTTTATATTAAAGATGGGTGGTATAGTCAACCTATACTTCAAATGATTGCATTTGTACATTTTAGGATGTGCCAACTCAACATTTTATCAGTTATCAGCCTATTCCTAGTATTAAATTCCCCTTGTGCCAGATAGACAAAAAGCGGTTTTAAAAAGCTCTACACTCCAGCAGGGGAGGACTAAGTTCTACATACTCTTGCCTTGTTGTGAAGGAAATGGCAGGTTCTTGGCTCTGTCTGGTGAGTAGCCTCTGCTGCTGACGCTGGAGCCGGAGCGACTGTGGGGGGAGCGGGCGACCTCACGGCGCACAGGGGATCGGTCTCTGAGTGGAGGGAATGGGGCTGCCTTTCTTCTGTAGTGGTCTCTGTCCTCCCTGGAAAACAAAGGTGAATGTGTGGGCAGTCAGAATTAGACTTGTCCAAAGTTCCTCCTTATCATCTGGCAAAACTAACTTACTAGTTACAAACCAATTTCTGCCACAACTGTTTCAGACAATCTAAAACACAAATACTTCTTTCTTTCCTTCGTCTGTGCTAATACAGCACAATGCTGCCATCTAGCATTGTGAGTGTCATTGTGCAGAACTAAAACACAAGTGTCAATACCGTGTATAAAAATCTATACTGTGACTCAAACATAATTAGAATTTAAGCCATCAGTGTGAGAAAGGGATGACAGAAAAACAAGAGCCACAAACAAGAGCAAACAATAAACAGTGAGGATTAAAAAGCTGAAGAATGTAAAAGAATCACAAGGTTAAATAAATGCAGGATTTCACTGTTACCAAATACACCAGCCTTTTCCACTAAATACATGCATCCTCTCTGTTTGACTGCAGCATATACACTTGGGCAATGATGGCACATGAATGCTCTATGCAGTGAGTAAGCAATCATTCACTTGTACCCTCTGTCCAGGTTGAGGATGGCTTGTACTAGCGTGTCTTCCCCGCTCTCTGGGAGCGATCGGGGCGCTGGGTAGATGCCCTGGTTTCGTACACTATGAGTAGGTGGTGCACGGGTGCTAAAGGAATAAAAACACACAAATATGTGGTCAGTAGCAGATACATACTGTACACAATCATACCGTAAACATGGCAAGAAGCATCATTAAGTCAATTTGTATTTGACTTCTTGTGTGCATATATTCACTCGCACAGACTTTACTTGGTAAAAAACTTGGTACACTATTACGTTACAAGTCACTGACCAGGTAAAGCAACAGTAGACACTAGACTGCAGATGTCTGTAAGCCATCGCCGATGGATGATCGTCTTTCCGCCCAAACCTAAGCTGTATACATTTTTAATAATGTGTGCTGATGGTCACAGTGTTGTGTGTCAACTGTGTGATATACAGCTTCACTTTATTCTTCCCACTAAGAAAACCTTCCTAAATGGAAAAAATAAAACTCATATATGCAGTCGTACTGGGTGGTACTCGTATCCGCAGTACCACCCAGTATCTCAAGACAGCTTTCTCCACACCACTTCTCATACGACCTCTGACCTCTACTCACACCCAACCCACTAATCAACAGGCCAGAGCTGACCTCTGTGCCCTCTCACAACACGAAATGTTTGTTTCCCCGTCTGCCTGCTAAATGCTGAATCTAGTTGGTAAATCTGACTTTCTTTCTTGATTATTAAAACTGTACACGAACAATGCATTTTTCGGATTGTCATCCTACCAACTTTCAGCAACAACTATTGAAGGGATTTAAGATGAAAACATTTAACTTGTCACATGAAAACAAAGACTGCAGAGCATCTATGTGTCATATAAAGTAATCTCATTTCACCTGTTGTTTTATCCAGCCTGTTCATGTGAACTTCAATTGTCTGAGAAATGTTAACTTGAATATATCATCCATTGTGGCACCATCAAACAGCACAGGTGCGACCTGAAAACCTGAGCAACCTCAGTAACCGAGATCGAAGTAAATGCATCAGATTTAGAGTTTTAGTATACTACTGCACACCTATCAAAAACCATATACATACATCTATACATTTTTAAACTTTAAAGAAATTTTAAAAAATAATGCTACTCTTCAAATCAAAAAACAAGTTAAAAAACAAAAAAACAAAGGCACAAATATAACCAGGAGAAACATCTGAATTGATTTCGGGGGGAAAAGTGCAGATTGGTAAAGTGTTTAGTTCACAACTGTTCAGTTTTCCTCTTAATATTTTAAACATTTTTTTTAATTTGATAGAATTAGGATGCAAGTCTTAGATGACCAACATTACACGCACGTATAATAATGACTGATTGTTAAGGTCATCTGTTGGCATCAGTTGACTTTGCCTATTAACAAACTACAGCGTACTTTTATCAAAATGACTAAGTTGGACCAGATACAGGTATTTTGAGTGAATATTGTAAACCTGTGTCCATTTTTGCAACCCAACCTGTAAATACAGCTAAGAGCCACAGGTAGACTGAAGAGTCAAGCGTGGGCCAGGTGAGCACTGAGACCACAAGAAATGTGACTCGGCTGAGACAGGAAAATATAGATTAGAGCAGACTGTGATTAATGATTGCTGCCATGCCAGCAAACATTTCAAAAACAACTACTGAAAACGGAGGCCTACTTCTGCAGTAATAATAATAATAATAATAATAATAATAAATTGAATTTGTATAGCGCTTTTCCCAGGCTCAAAGTCGCTTAACAGAGTAGAATATATTAAGTAACCCCCCTTGCCCTACCCAGAGAAACTAAACAACAGAGGACTTGTTCACAAAATAAGTGCATAGAAAAAGCCTGCTCCCTGCCATCCATAATGATAGCATCCAATTTTCTGAGTGATATCTGAAGTAAAACTTAATAGATAAGGTTAGTTTTTTCCTTTAAGACAAATGAAAACAATTTACCCAAACTCCAAAGGTCGTCCTGTGTGTGGGTCTTCTCTGGGTCCTCTGTAAGGATAGTCCTCCTGTACAATAAAGAAAATATTAAAAAAGATAAATTCCATGAAAGGGACCTTTGTGGCACTTTTTGTTCATGTGATTAGATTATTTTCCAAAATACATGTTGTGAAACTTAGTTATCAATAATCTGTCTGAAACTAAAAACAATAATAACTGACTGGAAGCTTTAAACGATATGATGAATATGAATACATAGATGCCTGATTTTTAGAACATGTTTCAAGGAAATGTCACCAAGGTAGACAATTAACTATAAGGAGAAACCCTTGTACAAAAGAATAGAGCAAAACAGGAAAAACAGAAAATGTAATAGCAACAAAATCCCTCATAATGAAATGTCAAATATCAAGAAGCAATTAATATGATTACCATAAAACATGGAAACAATGTAGCACTCAAGTGTGCAGCTTGCAAATATTTCCACTTGAAGCTTCAACTATAGTGCCCTCTGCTGGTCAATTATGAGTGTGCATATTAAACCAACAAAAGTAACATGATATGCAGTTGCAATATGCCTGCAGCCATGCAATATGGTACATGTGTACAGAGATCTTTTCATTTGCCTTTATAGCTTCTGAATATTTCCAAATGTTTAAGACGCATGGTGTAAATTGATTTATTTGGTAAGTAGTAGTAGTGCTGTTGTGAAGAATGAGTAACAGGGAACATAATGACAAAAAATATGTTCATGATGTAGCAATCAATTGTTATCACTGTGACTATACTGTTGTTTTGTAAAGTGCCAGCGGCTAATATTCCAGAATTTCTAAACTCTTGGCTCATATTTTGCTATAACTCAGTGTTTTGTTTGCAACTATGTTTTCCTACCCCTTTCATTTTATTCTTATTTTGTTTCCTCAAACAAGCAACCTGATTTTATTTTTTGTGACTATTTCTTTGGATTTGAGACAGACTTTGGAAGTTCCTAATATACAGGTGCATCTCAGAAAATTAGAATATAGTGAAAAAGTTCATTTATTTCAGTAATTCAACTTAAAAAGGTGAAACTAATATATTATATAGACTAGATTACATGTAAAGTGAGATATTTCAAGCCTTTATTTGATATAATTTCGATGATTATTGCGTACAGCTTATGAAAACCCCAAATTCAAAATCTCAGAAAATTAGATAATGACATGAAATTAATAAAAAAAAGGATTTTAAATACAGAAATGTCAGCCCTCTGAAAAGTATAATCATGCATAGGTACCCAGTACTTGGTTTGGGCCCCTTTTGCATGAATCACTGCCTCAGTGCGACGTGGCATGGATGCTATCAGCCTGTGGCACTGCTGAGGTGTTATGGAAGACCAGGATGCTTCAATAGTGGCCTTCAGCTCTTCTGCA
>JAPMOB010205462.1:0-34231 GCA_029875015.1 Lepomis gibbosus
TTTGTGATGCATTTTGGAAACAGGAGATGAGCCCCTGGTCTAATGTGCCACCTGGCTTTAAACCTGGCTTGAAACCCGTTACTGAATGCCTTCGGCAGAATTCAAATGAGCCATTTTAATCTAGATTAATCTAGATTAATTTCAAGATTACAGTGAGATTAATCTAGATTAAAAAAATTATCTATGCCCACCATTACTAAATATCTTAAGATATTTGCTAATAACCAAACCAGCCCTACCCAATCCAAACACTACAATGGTAAAGGGCAGTGTGCAGCCCAAAAAAACAAAACAATGAACTAAAATAGGCTAAAATGCTCTACAGAGTTGAAGGGAAGGCTTTGTCACCGCAAGCAAACTGACCGTTATCTAGTTATTCGATCCATTGTTAATATATACATTTATTGATTTAAGCAGGTCTTAAAGATAAATAATTCACATAAAGACAAACAAAAGATGGAATTAAATGTTTGAGTGGGAAAATCAACTCTTCATGCTGTAGAATGCCTCTGATAAGATTTTATGTGTGTGTCATGCAAAACAATGACAAAGTTGAAACAAGACCATAAACAGGATAAAAGAAAGGAACTATATATCCCGTAGTCACATCTACATCAAAATGCCACCTAAATGCCAACTGATGAGTTTCCTACTGGATGTCTCTCACACAATCTTCTACCGTCAAGGATCTGAGAACAGTTGTGCAGTCGAGTGTTCCATGAGTCGTTTTTTAAGATTTGAACTCAAGAAGGTCTTTGTGGTTAATAAAAAAAATGCCTTTTAATTGTTGTGCCTGGTGAATTGGAAAAAAAGGTTTAAGAAACCAGAAAATAAACACCACACTCTATTTTGGAACATTTGTCCATTTGTAGCCTGGAGGCGCTTGCTCTGCGTTTCCTACAAGATGCACACTGGCATAAACAGCTCTGAACTGTAACAAAGCCTGTTATGCATTCCACAATCTTGTGTTGATGTTAGTCCTTGCTTCAGCCACACTCCACTGACTACAAAATTGGACCATGAACTGAAAATTTGCTTTGGGTACAGAGAAGTATGCAAAAAAATTAATAAAAAAAAATAAATTAAAAAAAAAAAATGTAGGGACGTTTTGTGTGTGGTCCAATATTGTATTCAAGCAGGAATCAAATCAGTGACGAGATACGACAGTTTTGTTGATCCGTCAATTTGTTACACTCAACAAGCGCATGGCGACATGTTGGCTGCTTTTATGCAATTCAAGGACCCTCTGCTGAAGTTCAGGCTCTGGGTCAGTCTGCGCAAGACTCGCTAGAGACAGAGGAAGGCAGCTCAGTGTCTGAACAAAGAGACATGAAAGACAAGCAGGGAGCATTTTCATTAAAGGCAGCGGTGGAAATGGTTTTACTGGGGAAACCGCACTTGGGTGTGGGTTAGCTGGGGGGAAATTACCTTCACAGATTTTTTAATAAACAAATTCTTATTGATTTTACTCATAAACCTGAAAGTTACTAAAGTTACTTAAAAATATTACAAATTACAAAGATTGCAGAGATCTACTCATTTTTTTCTTGATGACAGACTTGATGATGCTGCTTATTCAGCTTTAAATTTTTTTCTCATCTACTATTCTCATGTCACGCCTACCCATTGCCTATAAGGACAATAGCTTTGTGGTGCATTCAAGCACAATAAAATGATATTCCTTTCATGAACATGCTTTAGAGAGTGTAAAAAAGCTAGAAGTGATTCCCCAACTAAAACCATTGAATGAATTTTCAAAAATCTCAGCAGGAATGCCGTTCCCCCCACGACTTTTTCCATCGCTCCTTACAAGGACAGCAGAATAAGAGTAACAAAGGAAGGGGCACCTAAGAGGTCAATGAGGCTCAGTGAGTGTGTTTCCCACACAAACAATATGTGGGGCCGAAAGCTTGGTGACATAATGATTACTCATAGGGCTTGTTGGCAAACTAGCTAAGAAGCTATTTTTAGCATTTTAGCATTTTTAAAGGCTTAGTAAGGCTCCTTACACAGCTGGTCACTGCAGTTTTTAAGAAACATTAATCAAACAGGACGAAATAGTGCATTTGTAGGGGACTATTATCAGCAGCGGACTAATCCACTTTTGGTGCTGTAGTGATGATTTACAGCAGCAGCACGGTCTGAGTCAAAATAAACTACAGTGTGTGTTCATGGTAATGAAGAAACAAGTTTGCAACACTGTGGCTCATCGATGTGTTTATAATAGTTTTGGACAACAATGGAGCTTCATAGTATTTGCTGACAATAACAGAAGTATACCATACCATATGATTGTGATGAATAATTCCTATCTAGCTGTTTATCTGGAAGGTCAAAGACACACAAAATTTCCAAAACATTGTTTAAAGTAAACATTTGGAAAGTGGACATGTATCTGATGAGATGAACAAAGAGGCAGAATGAGCAAGAATCCACACAGGGGGACCAGATACGTGGTTGTGTGAGAACTTTACCAACATATACTAAACCAAAAATGTTTAGTGTTGTGGACACTCATGTGAGCCATCTAAAACATAATTACATTGAAATATGATTTGAGTCTGGTATCTACCGGAGGCACAAGTATAGGATGTTTGTCTTAACACAGAGTGTGTTGAAATATTGCCCCAAAACTTTCCAAACACAGGGTGACTTTTATTTGTTAAAAA
The DNA here is from genome assembly GCA_029875015.1 of Lepomis gibbosus. Classification (NCBI taxonomy): domain Eukaryota; kingdom Metazoa; phylum Chordata; class Actinopteri; order Centrarchiformes; family Centrarchidae; genus Lepomis; species Lepomis gibbosus. The sequence goes on from JAPMOB010205462.1 coordinate 2,670, forward strand.
GGAACCTTTCCTTGGTGCATTACAACCTAAAAACACACACACACACACCTGTTACCTGGGTCATCCAGCCTGAATGTGTATGACTGAAGTCATGGTGATTCTGCAAGGCACAAATAGAAAGCGAGGTAAGAGCAAAGCATTTGAACTTAACCCCATTGTAGGGATAGGAGGAGGGTGTCTGGTTTGGTAAGAATAATGGCTAACTTTGTGGTTATACAATTACATCATTCCAGACCCATTCTTACAAAGAATTACTAAAGGTCTTATTTATTCATATGAATCGTACTCATTTAGTATGAGTGTGGAGGTACAGTAAAGATCCCCTATCCCCTTTCAGTTCAGTTAGTAAAGTAAGTTATACACTATTATTTGAATTTATTAATCAAATATCAAGGTAATTTCTTCGTCATTTTACAACACAGGCTTGTACAATGACGTGTTATAAAATTTTAGCCCTTCTTGCAACATATGCATGAATGCACGCACGCACACAAATATTTACACTTAAAATGAAATGTAATAAAATAAATTAATTAATTAAACAATATATACAAGTTATATACATACATATACAACATGTAAATAAAATGTTAACGCAACAAAACAAAAAAACCCTACATTGACTACTGTAGGTGTGAGCACCAAGAATCATTGATATAAACACATAGTCTGCAACCCCTCATCTTACCAGGGGAGTCTTGCATTCTGTTGCCGCAGAACATGGTCCGCATGTCAAGTGCAATAGCTTTATCCTATGTTGTTGTGATGGAGCCAGGTCTGTAAGATAAGGGCATGACATTCTCTGATTTACTGTTGCTGAGTCCCATTTTATCCATTTTTTTTTACTGCAACCGGACATTTATCAGGAGTAGGCATGGGTAGAGGAGCTACTTTAGTCCTGTGGGGGCTGCACCGGCGCTTGGTCCGGCTGTTCTGGCTCGTTGGTCAAGATGCCATGGGCAGTGATGGTCCCATTGTCCGATGCTCTTATTCCAATCCCTTCGCTCTTTTTTCCAAGGGCAACATCTGTGTCTGGATATCTTTTTTGGTTAAAGAAAAACTCATGTTAAATGCAAATGTAAATTCACCTAGAACACATTCTTGATTCATTATATGCTGTTAGCTTTGCTTAAGCTGACTGGTAAAAAACTAGCGCAAGTATCAGCGAGTCTTCGCTATCATGGCATTGCTTCTCTCCACCTGGGATGTGTCATAAGTTTGTTAATTTACATATTGAGATATGACCACAGTGCAGCAGAATGGAGTGAACACTTTAATACCAGACCTGTACGTCGGATTCTGTTTTCCAGGTAAAGTACGTAAATACAGACATGTTAATAAAAGGTGGAAAGAAGCCTAGAATATTGTAGTTTTGGGTGGTCAGACTTTGCCATTCACAGAGCCACGTCACTAGCAAGGCTAAAATAATTTTTGATCGGCTAATTTGGTTGTAAGAAATAAGAAGTGACAATTTCCAATTTATCTAATAATCTTCGTAACATGGAGCAAAACGTGCATTCATTCTCATTCATTCACTGTGTATTTAACATTGCATGTAATCTGATTACTGTTTACTCGGTCCAAACTAATAAGATTGCCAATGTGGCTTTTCACATAAGTGCCTTGGCCGCTTAATGTCTGAAAATACAGTAAGTAAGTTACTGTAACAGGTCCCTCCCCAAATTATTAAGGACATGAGTGTGTTTTCAGTGACATCTTTTGCCCTTTGCCCATCTTTGACACTCATTTTAAAAATATTCTCATTCTCTGAAAATTGGTGTGATGTTTACCCCACTATAATTTCCTACATTCTTCTATTGATCATGCTCATACCACATAATTAGCTGTAATTTACCTCAGTTATTAATAGGCTTGTGAAAGTCTTTGTTCCGGTTAGCGTGTATTTCCTGTATCCTTCTGAGCGGATATTAATAAAGCAAATTGTTTCCTGCAATGTGAGACATTCTTTTCCCCTTGTAGCATTAAATGTGAAGTCCTATAAACTGACAATTCTTCATACTTACATACATTCAGTACCTTAATTACACCACAGCAGTAAGAGGCAAAGGTCTTTAAATGATTCAGTGTATTGTTCTCTGCTCTCAGATACTCAAATGGCTTTTAAATGCATATTATTTGAAGGTGAGTTATAAGTGGTTTGATCAACCGCTTGGTGTCTTTTTTGACTTGTTTATTGATGAGGGCATTAATGTTGCAGGCATCATTGTCTGCATTATTTTCACTGGGTAATCAAAGTGAGATAAATCAGATTAAAAAGATTTCTCTGAAGACAATACGTGAGAAGAAATGATCAACTCTCCCTGAAACGAAATATAAATCTGTCGGTAGTATTTCTATCTGGAGTGTGGTGTAAGTGATTAGAGCTCTGGCAGCCTTGACACCAGTCCAACCAGCAGATAGAGTTCCTGCCGAGGGGAGGATACAGACACAAATGTGTTTGACATTTTGTCAGTTATTGATTGTGGATTACAAGAGCAGAGCAGGAAATAAAGTCTTGGCAAGGGGTCTAAAGGGAAAGGCTGAGGTGAGGCCTCTTCCATGTGGGGGGGGGGCACATGATGTCAGAGGCTGTCACAGAGCCTTCCTTGGTTCTTGGAGTGCACCTCATGTCAGCACTAAGTATTCTGACTGAGGGAAAGGGCAGGAGGGCAGTCAATGATGACATATAACACTGTGTTTGACCAACATTACGGCTGACCAAAGTCAGTTCAAGCTGCATATTGTACAGCTCATAAGAAAGGATGCAAATAATAGGAATGCGAAACCTTTTGTATTTGTTATTACGCCCTGTGGGAAAGATTTGCTTTTACCTGTTAAAATAAATGTTTTTATAGCAAGGCAGTGCAAAACAAAACCTTACAAATCACACTGTGATTACATGCACATGATTTACTCTGAAAAAACATGCAGAGATACAGAACAAGGCTGTGAGTCACTAGGTTGTATTTACTCATACTACATCTATGAATAAATCCTAACCGCTAACAATTCATCACACCAGCAATAATATGTTTACGGACATGTGCACTGCACATAAATAAATCCATTAATATAACAGGGCCTGTGCACTGATTCATTACACATTGTCTGTTGGCAGTACAAACTTAAGTATTGCTTAGCGTGTGGAAAAACTGAATCCTGTTTCCATTAACTATGACAGTGCAGTATATTCTGGGAAGCAGTGTTGTAAATTAATCAAGTCCAACAGGGCATCTGTAAAACATATGATGGCAAGACACATTTGCATTTTTATATATAAAGGATAATTTGGAGCTGTCTGCTTACTCAGACAATATGGTCTTTACTTCCAAATTAAAAGATGTCTAAATGTCTAAATTCCTTTTTTGACACAAAAAAATGTGATTTGAAGGTAAAGATTAGAAGATTCGAATGCAGAGGGAGAATATTTCTGTTGGTGTGAAGTCACGCTCTGTGAGGCTGTAGGCTACTTATTCACAAGGCTGCTTAAAGTTACAGGCTAATGTTAGCATGGTAACATGCTCACAATGACAAATGGTAACATGCTGCAGGTAATTGCCATGTTCACCATATTTACTTTTGCATGTTAGCATTCAAACATTTGCTATTTAGAACTAAACACAAGGTTTAGTTTAGGCTGACGGGAATGTCATTAGATTTTCAGGTATTTAGTCATAAATCAAGTATTAGACAAAAAAAATGGACCTGATGATGAGGCCAGAAAAAAAGTCAGAGAATCACAATAACAGATCACATAAAATGAAAATCAATTCTGCAGGGGACATGCATGTTTGTACCAGGTTTCAAAGTCATCCGTCCAACAGTTCTTTAATCAAAACCGCATGCCAACCTCAGAAAGGGCATCACCAAAATCAGAGGCGCTACAGAGAAAGTCAGGTAATAGCCAAAGTCATTAAAATGCATTATGGGCACTGTGGTTGCCAAATTTCATGGCAAGCCATCCAGTAGTTAGGGAGATATTTTAGTCTGGAACAAAATGGCGAACCAATCTGAGGCTTTGTGCTTTGGCTGCTTTTGGTCTTAGCTGTGCAAAAAGAAATATCAGAGCCAGTCTTCATCTAGGAATCTACCAGACAGATATTATACCACTGGTGGCATGTTTGGACTTAAATTGACAGGAAGAATGTAATTTGTTTGGTCTAATGTTTAATATACATGACAGGCGGAGTCAAAGGAAGCACAAGACAAAATAAACAGATAAAAAGTGTAAAGCTTGTCTTTTCCCATTTCCATTTAAACACGCACACAACATGAAATGGTGTTTTGACAACTGGTGGATCGGGATGTGTGACAAAACGAAATCTAATTCAAGCACTAGAATGGCAAAGGTAAGTGTTGTTTGTGATAAGGACAGTGAAACTTTATAGCAATATTACCACAGCCGGAGGCATCAGAATCAGGAATTTTTTCATTTGTCTCAATGGAAATGTAGAAGTGTAGAAGTGGATCATCAGCTCCTAAGTCAGGCTGAACTTCCTGACATTGTTGGTATAGATCGAGGGAGCAGAGGGGAGAGCACACATTTTCTTGTCAGTCATGGCGGCTGGGACCTCAAGTGAACAGCGTGCCAACGTGCCTCTCGTTGCTGTGTCAGATTAAATAATCATGGGTTTGAGGATCAGAATTGAGGCACTCGTGTCTACCAGGGGCTGGGTCAGGTATAGTTGAGACTACTGATCGCGCACACACACTCACAATATCCTTGTTTATAATTACTAGGAGTAGCGGTGCTCTTTTTTGACAGTTTATTGCATCAGGTAAGATCATGTAATGAGGTTATTTTTCCTTTTTATATATGGGAAGGATGCCAGAAGGCTATTTCCAGATGTCATAAGGGTTCTCAGAGGTTAATAACAAGCCTATCAGAGATACACTATATTGCCAAAAGTTTTGGATTGCCTTTACATAGACATGAATGTTAATGACATCCCAGTCTTAATCCGAAGGGTTTAATATGAAGTTATCTCACCCTTTGCAGTTATAACAGCTTCAACACTTCTGGGAAGGCTGTCCACAAGGTTAAGGAGTTTGTTCATGGGAATTTTTGACCATTCTGCTAGAATCGCATTTGTGAGGTCAGGAACCGATGTTGGACCAGAAGGTCTGGCCCGCATTGTCTTCTCTAATTCCCAAATGGGTTCTATCGGGTTTGGGTCAAAAGTCTATACAGGGCAGCCAAGTTCTCGACACCAAACTTGCTCATCAATGTCTTTGTGGACCTTGCTTTGTGCAATGGTGCACAGTCATGTTGGAACAGAAAGAGGCAATCTCCGAACTGTTTCCACAAAGTTGGAAGCATGAAATTGTCCAAAATGTCTTGGTATGCTGAAGCATTAACAGTTTCTTTTACTGGAACTAAGGGGCTAAGCCCATCCCCTGAAAACAACACCACACCATAATCACCATAATACCCCCTCCACCAAACATTTGGCACAATGCAGTCAGGCAAGTACTGTTCTCCTGGGAACCGCCAAACCTCATTCATCGGATTGCCAGACAGTGAAGCGTGATTCGTCCCTATGGAGAACTGGTCTCCACTGTCCAGTGACAGCGTGCTTTACACCACTGCATAAGACGCTTTGCATTGCACTTGGTGATGTAAGCTTGGATGCAGTTGTTCAGCCATGGAAACACATTCCTTGAAGGGTTCTACGCACTGTTCCTGAGCTAAAACAAAGGCCACACGACATTTGGAGGTCTGTAGCTACTGACTCCGAGAAAGTTGGCAACTTCTGCTCACTGAGCGTATCAGCTGACCCTGCTCTGTGATTTTATGTGGCCTACCTCTTCATGGCAGAGTTTCTGTTGTTCCCAATCGCTTCCACTTTGTTATAATACCTCTAACAGTTGACCATTTCACAAATGGATTTATTGAACAGGTGGCAACCTATCATGGCACCATGCTTGAATTCACTGAGCTCCTGACAGCAACATTCTTCTTTCTTCAAGTATTTGTAGAAGCAGTTTGCCTGGGTGCTTGATTTTATGCACCTATGGCAAAAACCTTTATAGAGTATATTTGGGCCCAGAGCCACAAAGTGATTTGTAGACAAGCAGCATTATTTTGAAGTCAATTCTCTAAGTGACAGATAGCCAGTGTAAGGATTTTAGAACATGTGTAATGTGGCCAGGAAGCGGTGTTCTGAAAACATAGGAGTTGCTGAAGAGCCTTTTTTGAAAGCGATGTGAATACACCATTGCTGTAATCCAATCTGCTAGAAAAATGCCTGGGTAAGCTTTTTTAGGTCTTGCTTAGACAGTACTCTGAGTCAAGCAATGTTACTTCGATGTTAGGAAGCAGACTAAAGTTTTGATATAATTATTAAAACTTGAATAACGTTGACTTGACTCCTAGTTATGAGAGACAGAGCGTTAAAGTGACAGCCAATAGTATGTCTTTCATTCTGTGCTCCAAAGACAATTATCTCAGTCGTACCTGTATTTAGTTGGTATTTGTCATGATAATGAAAGAAATATTTATTGCTAGTGGTAATGGTTATTTTTTGTAAGTGGATTTTAAAGGACTTACCACAACTTGTTTCATGTAGATGGCTGATTTTAGTTTACATCTATTCACATTTAATAATTACATCCCAGTAGAACCTGCAGCATTAGTTTGCAGCATGTGGTCCAAAATGTCTTGAGTTCTTCACCTTGCACAAAGTCCTTCAGGGCATGCCGAACAAGTACAACTGGGTTCAGATTAGGTGACCAAAAGGATTAAATAGAAAAGTCAAACATTTGTGCCCTGACACAGAATAAAAACAGATGCATCCAGTAAATGTGGATGTAGTGATGTGGCTAAAACTGATGTATTATAGGTCAATATTTAGGTCAACATTTGGAAATATTGTGCACTTTTATTATGTTTTTATTTAATCTATTATACTCCTGAAGTTTTATTTTTACTATTAGTTTTATAATGTTGTTACTGGATGTTTTGAAAAGTACTAGTCATATAAAAGCTATAAACTTCATCTACGAAGAGCACATCATCAGACTTTTCACTAGCTGTTTTCTAGTCAGGTGTTTGCTTCACACACAGCTCCCTGTTCTTCACAAGGGTCACTGGAGCTGTTGTGTAACTGGAATTTGAAAATCATTATGTTTCGGTTATATTCAGGAGTATATTCAGAAATAAACATTGTCTGATTGTGCTAATTCACCCTATATATAGTACGTATATGATATACATTGAAGGACCACTTGAGATATTTTAAGGTGTGTGTGTTTAGCAAATGAAGATACCATAACAAGGCTTTAAACATATATAAATAGCATACACCAGTACACATAAATAAACACACAGGTACACACCATGGACTATATATGAAGATACACATCATCCCTTCTGATCGTACCACAGTGGAGATACAGCTGAATACATTTCAGGAACATACATATTGAAGGCCTTATCTTACTGAAGCAGCATCATTACAAACATGACAAGACACAGATATCTCATATTTTAGCTAAGGTTTTGAGTTTACAGTAAGTAAACTCAAAACCTCATTAACTTTGATCTTGCTTCTGCAGTTGCTTGACTTCCTGTGGAGGTAACAGGAAATGCGGACAGCCGCATCTGCGAAAGGATTTTATCCTAAAATCCTGCCACCAGGATTCAAGTATTGTGCTTCCACCTAGTGTCTACAGTTACAGTTATCAAGTGTGGCCCACTCTTGATAACTGTAACGTCACTGCATTAACGTGTCAGGAAGTGTGGCAGTTGAAACGAATAACATCTGTAAAGAGCACACTGCTTCCTGCTTTGGTATTGAATAGTCACATTGGACATAAAGGTGATGTCTCCATTCTTTAACCTGCCTACAAACCTCGGATTGGCAGCAAACCCATTTGAATCACTGGGCTGCCACTCATAGGTCAGGAAACAGGTCAGAGAATTCTATAGACAGTTACCAAGCAGACTATCAATTCAAGTTTTGTCTTTAGATTTCCATTCTGATATGAGCTACAGATAAACACAACATGCATCTTGCATTTCACCTTTCAAATCACTTAATCTGTTTCCATAACAATGCCTGAATATGATATCAATGACCAAATTTCCTTGTGGGTTATTTCATAAAATAGATCATCCAAGAGTGTGTCTGAAAATGGGCAGCAATCCTGCTTTCAGCAGGAAAGCTTGAAAAACCTTGAAGTAGCAGATTTTTCAACCTCTGCCCGATTTTGTTTTATCTGCATGAACCTTAAAATAGAGACAATAATCTTTTCATCTTTGCAAAAGTGGACAGCTTCATTATTTCAATGGCTTAATAGAGACGGACTGGGAAGAGAGACAAGAGGAAGAGGGGGCTTCCTTAAGTGATTAAAACATGTAACTCTCCAGGGAGGCATGCTCCCGCCAACAAGCCGAAAGCCAGGGAACAGCCATTCATTTACAGCAGAAAAGAAGCATAATTGGTCATATTCAAAATCATTTTAATTATTAAAACACGATTTCCTCCCCAAAAGAGATAATATCAGCCTCTTCAAGACAAGAGTGAAATCCAATTTTCCCCTTGGTCCACTGGGAGAGGGAGGATAAGTGAAGATGTAGACTTTGTTATTAAAAGTAAAGCAGGCCTCATTTCAGCACAGGCTGAACTCTAGGATGGTGGAGATGACAACTATTACAGCCTTGTTGCTGTTTGTCGTACAGAGTACTCCCTGGGGGTAATTGGGTTGGTTACTTGTATCTATTTCTAACATAAAACTTACTTTTAGAAGTATTACCGTATACATTAGAAGACTAATGTTTGTGCGACAGTAATCTTTATACTTCTTATAACGGCTTATAGCAATGTGTGAAATCAGTATGTATTATTAATGAGATATGCTGTGTGTTTTATTTTTATTACTATGATAATATTTGCATACCCTGTAAGTAACACTGAATGAAGCCAGAGCTGTTGTTGGTAAGTGACAGACAAGGTCATTGATCTGAGTCCAATGAATAATTGAATAAACACGATGCAAAGTACCACAGTGCTAATAGTGACAGGCTAAATAGACTTTACTGAAGTCTCCCCTGTATGTGAACCTTATTAGTTACACCTGTGTTTAACAATTCAAAATGTCCATTAATCTCCTCAACTTCCTCTTGAAGAACCACTGCTGTGTTGACGCTGTGTCAGGCTGTGTTGTTGCCTGTAGCCTACATGTAATACGTGTTGCAGTTGTTCCTCAGCCTAGCCAATCTCAGAACCCATCAGCTTTCATCTAACGCTGATTTAGCCTCTGGGTGCAAAACAGAGCAAAAGCTTACTCTTCGGTGCGCCAGAGATTGTTTACATTGTAGTTGGCAAGAATGGCAAGAAAAACACGTTTTGGCTAATCACAAATAAACAAATATCTACATATGAATGCCGGAAAAAAATCCTCTCAAAGAGAATGAAAGATAATAACAGACTGCTCTTAGTTTTTTTGATATACAGACTGTGACATAGATGGAGGAGCAGGGGAGTATTTGAGGTACTGCAATTCTCTTTTTCATATAAAAGAAAATTAACTATACACTGTATGCCTTTAAACAAGTCAATACAAACACCTTGGCTTTACGGGCACTCAAAACCCAACTACCGTCTATGCTTTTATATTATATTGATTGAAAAAAATAAAGGTGTCTGTCAAGCAATTAAGCAAGAGAAAATTAACCATTCTACTGGTTTTCCTCTTCCTCACTGTATTTCTTTACACATGTCAATACAGACACCTTGACTTTACTGGCACTCAAATCCTGTTGTGGCGTCAGTGGAGGACCACAGGAGTATTTGAGATACTGACTTTTTTTTTTGTTTGTTTGTTTAAAAGAAAATTAACTATTCTGCGGGTTTTCCTCTTCATCACTGTATTCCTTCAGACAAGTCCATACAGAGACCTTGGCTTTAATGTCACGCAAAACTACCCTCTGTGCTTGAGCATATCGATTGAAAAAAATAAAGGTGTCTGTCAAGCAATTAAGCAAGAAAAAGGAAATGTGTGGCATTTTCTTCCTCAAGAAGGCATAACTCTTGTGTAGTGTGCATTGACAAGCCCTGCCACAAGTATTTTTTTTAGGACAGACTCCCTGTAACAGATGGGTAATGTCCATTTTTGTGGGTGTTTGAAATAACAGGGATCATTAATTACTCTGAGTGGTCCCTTTTCAGTTCCCCCACAGAGTCCATGATAGTGTCTAGTGCACATATTAAGCTTAACTTGGGCCAAAATCACTTTCCTCACCACTGCTGTTCTACAATTATGTCAACATTTTCTCAAACTGTACATGATTGATGACATAAGCCACACCTGTCACACTGTACTGTTGGTTTACTTGTCTGTTTAGCTGTAGATGTCATTTTCTGTGTTTGTCATTTAGAGTCAATTTATCAGCACATCTTGGGCCTGATACAGCACGCCTCGACTGACAGATGGTCAACTGTCAGTCATTTCTAGACTCTCACCTTTGCTGACAGACACTGTCACCTAATCTGCTCTTTTCAATTTCCATTCAACCGTCTTCTGCGGTCCATCAGTATACCTTAATTTGGAGATCATTATGCAAAAGAGGTGCACTTATTTGCTGATTTGACAGTGGGATTTTCATAAACATCCATTCACCTTTACTGAATACAAATGCAATCTCACCCTTGCCCAATGTCACAATGATTTTAAATGGACAATTATATGTAAACCAAAGTAATCTACAAGTCAATTTGTTCAGAGAAAAGTGTATAAAATTAAGACTTGCTAAAATTATACTTACAGATAAGGAATAGAAAGCCTTGTATAATATGAAATGTTATGGTGAGTACTTGCTATATCATGGAGGTCTATATTCATGTTGCCCCTTATTGCATCATTGTTGCCTCGCAGTGCTCTCATAAGACGCTAATCCATAGATCAATAGAGCGTGATGAGCCTGCTAATTGGACCAGTCCAATATTTGAACTAGGGAGTAAAAACAATGAGACAGCGTTGTGACATACCGACATACAAAATGATCAATGATGATTAGTCTGTATGGTTGTTTTGTGTGCTGATAAGGCTGGCCTTACAAAAATCTCATCATAAACATTTTGTTTTTTACAAATATATAAAGGTTTTTGTTGGTAAACTTTAACATTACCAGATAACAAGATAGAAAATAAATTTATCAATCTCTCCCCGTCAGATAATTGGCTGTAATTTGACTTCAAAAGCCATAACATGCATCCAACACAATATAATACAATACATGCACAGAGGCAGGCGAGGGTGTTGATGGTGGCGGCGGTCTCATTGGCCCTGTTTCCAGCCCTTGGAGCCCTGAAGTGTAGGTGGCAGGGTTCCGGACATCACACTCTTGCTGCATTCTGTGACAGGTTTGTGCACACATGAACACATGCACACACACACATACACACACACGCATGAAATTGTGTTGTCCATGGTTGTTTTAATTGCCTTATTATTTATCCTTTTCTCTGAGTTATTAATTTAAATTGACTGTTGCTAGGTGAGGTGTGACGCCTCCCTGTGCTTCAAAATGTGCATCTCACATTGGTTTCACCTACAGCAGTGGTCGGCAACAGGCATCCCACTGGCCAAAAAAAATAGGGCCTGGTAAAAAATAGATCTCAGTCATAACAGCAACAGTTACTAATATAACCACTTCCTCTGAAGTGATTGTGGACAGAAGGAAAACGTTTTTTTTTAAGCAATGCTTTATTTCAAGGTGAATTGGAAGCTTTTACTTTGAAAAGTTCTGAAAAGACATTCCAATGAGCCTGGGGCTTGCTATACTCGCCTCTTAAAAAAGGCCTCAGGAAACGGGAAACTGGATTTCCCTAAATGAGAAGCGCAGGAATTTCCTCTGCCTGGAAATGCTGGGGAAATGAAAATAAGCATCCATAAGATGGTGGATGTGGATCAATCCTCATGCTTTGTTGTGAGCATGTGAACCAGCCACTTCATAGTTCATTTGTGGAAGAGGGAAGAAAAATAATTGAGCAAAGGGCGGGAACTGAACACACAATCCTCAGATTGAAAGGCACTACTGTGCACTACTGACTGTGCTAACCAGAAACCCAACAATTGTTTTTAAATTATCAAACTTATTTGCCAACCCCTAACCTACAACATTAATAACACTGAAACAACATGACAATGGCAGAGATACTGCTAGATATTCAGCGCTTCCTTAGAACATAACATAAAACTCTTACAACTCCATTACAACACATTCGTTTCTAAAATACATCAAACCTGATTGATGACTATAACCCTGTTTCAACAATTTACTACCACATCTGGGCATATAAGCCACATCCCTTTGAGCATACCCCGCTCTCGCTGTTGCAGAGCTGAGCCCCCGCCCCAAAACGAGTGCGAGTGCTCCCTGCTGTTGCCGTTAGCGTGGTTCTCTACTTTATTTATTAATTCTGAACATGTTGCATGTTCAAAATGCACCTAACGCGACACTGCACCCCCGCGGGTCCGCAGCAACGCACCCTCCATGTTTGAAGTTGATTGAATGAACGGTTGCGGACATAATCGAAATACAAAGACAATAGATGTCTTAGGTTTTTAAACATAAACTTGAGACATGGCTTAAGGCAAATCGGACTTGTAGCCATTAGCAATCCAACCATATATCTTCTGCATAGTACATAATCATAACATGAAAATGAGCCATTTAGCTAACTCCGGTACATTTACACTCCAGTCCAGCTACTACGGTGTCAATTATTGTAAATTGTTCCTGGTAAATAAATAAAATAAATAAAACACACAAACAGATTCCCTTCTATATCAGAGAAATTATTTTGCCTCTCATTGCTCCTGAATCAAGCTCCTTATTATCCATACCAGGCAGCTGGGCAGGGTTACAAAAATAAAATTATATATATATATATATATATATATATATAAAATATAGGCACATTTTGGCACAGCAGCTTACACATTTCAGTTGTTGTCAGGAAAATTCTCTCACTCTGACAGCTGCCTCAGGCTTTTTATTCAGGTCTCTGTCCAGTATCATCCTCTGCTGCACCAGACACCAACAGAGTATTATAACCAACTGTAGTCTATTGTCTACTATCTGTGACTGTCAAGTCCCCACCTATCATATTAGCCATTCCTTCTTCTTTTATCACAGCACAGCGCTGCTCTAATGACACATTGTTGACAGCCGTACTATAAACATTTTCTAATTGTTTGGCATTCTCCAATACCAGTATGCTGACACTGACAATTTATATGCTTATTTCTGACAGCAGGAATTTGAAAGTCTTCTTTTTAATCTTTGGTAACATTATTGTGAATGACACTTGTGCACAAACAGAGTGTAACAGGCAGGCTTGTATTTAAATTGAAAGGACGTCAATTATGGTGTTGGTCAAGTCTCGTGAAGGTGCATCCATCTGGCTGAAAAAAGTTTTAACACAAGTTTGTCTCTTGAAAGTTGGGGTATACGTTTCTAATTCAAGGCTTTTTTCTCAACGGTACTGTAGTTACTCTGAGCATGTGAGAACTTATTGGGAAAATAGCAATTGGGATTTATACCAAATAGTGATAATGACAACCCATTTAATATGGAGGTTGAAACACAATCACTAACTGAAACAGAAACAGCTGTGTAGGAGGAATATAACTAGGTGAGGAACCGTCAAACTCAGCTAACAAGGTGAGGTTGCTGAAGACAGTTTGCTGTCAAAAGTCACAATGAAAAAATAAACCATGATAAGACTGAGCACAGCAACTAGACACAAGGTAGTTATACGGCATAAGCAAGGTCTCTCCCAGGCAGACAGGGATTTTTCTGATGTGCTCGAATGTCTTTTGAAGAAGCACAAAGACACGAGTAACGTTGAGGACCGTAGACGCAGTGGTCAGCTGGAGAAACTTGCTGCAGCAGATGAAAGACACATCAGGCTTATTTCATTTCACAATCGGAAGACATCCAATAGTGCCATCAGCTCAGAGCTGCAGAAAACCGAGGGACACCCATCTACTGTCTGGAGAAGTCTGGTCAGAAGTGCCCTTCATGAAAGATTTAAGTCAAAAAGCCATACCTCCAACAAGGCAACTTAACTATGCATAAAAACACGGTAACAGAGGAGCAGAAAAATGGAAGCTGGTGACTGGACTGATTAATCAATATAGCACTACAGAATTTCTATAGTAATACCATAACTGCTGACAAATACTACTGACTCCTTACTGTAAGAGACTATACAATAGAAGGGGAGTCTTCCTGAACAGCTGCAGCTCCTGCCACAGTTGCTATACATTTAACTAGCTATGCAGGAATTCTATGTTGCCATCCAATAAGCCTCGATAGCTTTAAAACAGCTATCAATGAGCACAATAGGGCTCTATGAATCAATGAACACATCTGAGGAGTGTGCGCTGATTCACAGATATGTTGGCTGCCAATATCTGCACAAGTGTGTAGTTTTCACGAGGAAACAGACTCACTTTTATCACAAGCCCCAGAACTTATTGATTTTCTCACAAAGATGTCTGCCAACCATAACCCACATACGAGAAGGAGTAGTTGATAAAAATGTTGAATACTCTATTATTACCATGAGCTCACCACAACAAGCTTGTTAAAGAGGAGCAAGTGGTGAGTTTTTTTGTTGTTTGAACTTTAGGACACAGAAAAATGGACAAACAGAAATGAGCACACAGTGCATCTGCAGCAAGAATGCACAAGAATGCCATTCGGACACAGGCCGAGGTTTGATCAACCTCGATCGGGTCGCCAGGATAAGGGTGTCTTTTCCAAGACCCGAAACACCCTATGACTTCAGGATACCACACTGATGATGTGTCTGAATGTTTGCATCAAGAGTTGTGTGATAAACTGCAAGAACAGTATAACAACTATATATTTATGCATTGCTCACTTTGCCCTGGGTGCATGGCTTACAATACTATCCAAATGTGCACAGGGGAATTTTATTCATTTTATACTCAAATTACATTCACAGTACTGTACTCATTATTTTGAGGGTTGCCCTAATATTATAGATAGGTAAGTGGGCAAAAATCTCATGTTTTTTCATCACAATGCAATCAGGGCTGCCACATACATGCCCAGACTGTTATGGTTTGCAGTGTGTGTGAGTTAGTTGAGGACCCAAACGCAGAAAACCAGAACTGAACAGATAAAGTCCAAAGAACGCACGATGAAACAATAATCCAGAAGATGGCCAGGCTGACAGGAACACGAGGCAGAGACAAACACAGGTCACAGAGCAGCTACAAGCAACAAACCACAATAATCTGACACAGACTGAACAGAACAGAAGTAATAGAGCTAACGAGCAGGGAGGGAGTCAACAGGTGAAAGACATGAGGGACTAATCAGAAACAATAACAAGCTAGACACAAACACCAGATACAGACTACTACAAAATAAACCAGGAAGTAAAGCATGTGACAACAGACCAGGACCAAACCAAAATGCAGAATACAAACTGAACAATCAATAGATGAAAACCCACAGTTGAGAGTCGTGAACTAATCATTTCTGTTTCCTGTGCTGACGGAGCCCATGCAGCTGATACTTCACGCATGCCTGAAAATGAACGAATCACTCTGTGAGACTACTTGTTCCTCCCGAGTCATATATGATTAGGTCAAATGAACGAGACTTTCATTGAACGAAACATCGCTATTGTGAATTTGTCCAGTTATTTTCACATGTAAAACAATTTAGTTCATTTTAAAATAGCAGATCAAATGCTAAAATGTGGAATTCACATATGAAGAAACAAATTTTACATGATTTTATGTGCCATGTTTTGCTTCTACCTTTGGAGTTTTCAGTCAAATGTGGAAAAAGCCAATCACATGTTGGACAATAACTTATTTTATTTTCACGTGATACATTTTTATTCACATGTTTATAAAGCAGTTTCATTTTAAAATTTGTGTTTCTCAGCAATGCGAGCCCTAGCTGCCTCTAATGTTGGTTTAGCTTGTTTTTCTGCTAACTTAAGATTCAGACGTTCAGGAGGCTTAAATTGGAACTGAACTGTCCACAGAGGTCTCCCGCTCTCCGCCTCAAATGGGCCTGGTCATTAAAACTGGATTCAGATGTTCAGATTCAGATCTATCTTAAAAATGACCAAGTGCCAAAAAGTAAAAATGCATAAAGCACTGGATAAAGTGTCAAGTTATGACAGCTTATGGCAGAAAACCACATTGCTGACAGATTCGCAATGGGCATATGATGCCACTGACAGACAACTAAATGAAAGCTTGATTAAAATTACGGATTTCTCTGCTGAAGAAGTTGTGCTCCCTTACAGCATGCGGCTAGAGCAAATACGAAAAGCAAATACCAAACTGTTCCTTACACGGTTGGTCAAACACTTGTGTGCAACGTCCCATTATCCTACTGAGATAGAATGCTACTACCTATCACATGGAGAGTGTATCTGCTCCCTCACATATTGAGAAAACCAAGACCTTGGACAATGATCAGTCTCAAAGTGTTGACATACAGTTTAACAATAATCCTGACCCTAAAAGACACAGTAATATGTGCTGTATTGTTATGAACACTGTCATGAGTCACCCCTCTAAACATCAGTATTATCACTGACAGATTGGTTATAATAAGAATCTACAAATTAGACCATGACCTGTCATAATAACAGTAATCACCATTTACAGTATTATGTAATTTTGTGTGCATGAGATGTGGCTCAAAGAGCTTGCGCTTTACAGAAAGATAAAGGTTCCAATAAGACATATTTGAGTTTGAAAATTTATTATTAACCCTGGGAACAGTAGTTGGCCAAAACAATCTTAACTCAATTGACCCTTAAGTCTGACAAACTGTCCAACCTGTCGGATTTATCACGGCGCTGCTACTGTCTATAACTGGCCTGGAGAAATTTTGTCTAATTTCAGAACAGAGACAGAAAGGTTTGCATTATAAATTTGGAAGGTTGTATTCAGACTGTAAAACTGACGTCAAACAAATAAAGACAGAAGCTGAAGCCTAACGATCACAGAGCAAATATGAACCACCGCATCAACTGACGATTGAGACAAAGGCAACAATATTAAGGATTAACACTGTTCCGGCAAAGCTGGGTAGGTCTCTATCACTATTACAATTATTAAAAACTAAAAACAGTCGGGCGTTATAACATTAACATTGCATTCAGTAGTAATTTAGTTCGCATTAGCTAACTAACATTACATTAGAAACAATCCACAGCACACAGTTTTCTGGATTTGTTTTAGGTTTGGAAAAGGGAGTAAATCATACTTCTATCAATTATTACAGATGCCCCAGGAACAGCGTTTGACCATATCTTAATATTAAATACAGCCCAAAAAAGCTACAAAACAACCTATGAGTCAGCGGAGGTCAGCCATGAGCGAGACCTATACTGCACTGTGATTGGCCTGCTGTGTATTCAGGGCGTGGCTTAGGAAAGGGTCAATAGAGACCCAAACACCACGCCCAGACTAGTCTCTTCTCTATTTTCTTGTGTAACTAAAAGCAATCCATCCTTCTCTCAAATAAGTGAAGTGTGTTCCAGGGGTTTTCCTTCTATATTCGCAACCACTACAGCTATTACTTGCTATTAGAAACTGAAACCTTCATGATTTTAACAAAGTGAGTGTTACTGTGTGAGCACAGAAGAACCTAAAGCCCCCATGAAGTGCAGCAGCATGGGTACTTAAGTGATTGTAATTTTAGTTTTGTCCATCTCAATAAAACCCATCAGTTCTGTCTGAAAACTTCAACAGTATTCAGTCTCCAGTTGATCCAAAGAAAAGAGATCATATTTCTCCCATATAAGCTTCTTGTCGTAACCACAGAGAATTCTGGACCCTAAAGCACACACAAGGCTGGTAACAATTCAAAAGAAAGTTTAATTATACTGAGGGAGGTTATCCGTCTGAGCTGTGGCAAGCAGAGCCGAATGGCAGACCAGGGTTAGCGGCAGCAGTCAGAGCAAACAGAGGCAGGGTGGAGATTAGCTGGCCAAAGCAGGCTGGCAGAGATCTCAGGAAGTGGAAAAACACAAAGAGACACAGAGTTGGTCACAGGATCACTAGAAAAATTCTAGTAGTTTATAGGCATGGATGGGAAACTGACGAAATATCGGAGTGAAGTTGGATGGGTTCCTCACTAGAGGCAGCTGGAGACGAAGAGACTCAAACCTCAGGGAATGGATGACCCTCTGTTCTCACAAGAGATGGTTATCAGTACCAAGAGGAGGGTGGAGGAAGTGCCCCTTTCACGCAGGAGATTGTCAAGCCTGATGGTTAGAGAAACAAGAGAAAGTTAGATGTTACATCATGAGCAGGCAGCGCAGCAGATTTCCCACAACTCAGAGCCCACTGGGGGCTCGAAACTTAAATACTCACGAGCTATAGTCTTTTGGTATCGATTCCTTTAATAAAATACAAAACATGGATAGCTGCATCACATCGAAACGTTTTCAGTACATTTGTGTAATGTGTGTGCCTATAGACAGCCCTGACACATTAAGCTAACCCTTGTCACATGACGTGTTTAAGAAGATGAAGAAATCTTTAAGAAAGTGAAAATGTGCACGTTTTATGTTTTTGGTATTTTAATTAATCATATTTATTATTATTGAATCATGTGTTTTATTTTGTGATTGGTTACAAATGTGTAGTATTTAGGTTCCCTTAGAGAGGTCCAGGTGTAAATTGCAACTTTCATTGCAGTCAAACTACATAACTCACCTTTCTGACTTCATAAGGGTCAACAGATGAACACCTTGATGTATTTACACATTAACATCATCACAACTACTAAATCAATTAGGTTACTATATAAGGCATAAGAACGGGTTGCAATCAAGAATGGCTCGTTTTGGACATAAGGAACAGGACTATTGATATGATATAATAAGACTGACAGCCAAATGTTTTTTGGTGGGACTGGTTAAGATCACAGAGAACACATTTGGAAAAGCAATATTCTCTTCTGCAGGCACTTGGTTTTATGTGAGGGCATGCATTTTGAAAACTGTAACCATAATGCATCTTATACTCACCACATGACAGGTGTGTGGATTACACTAAAACACAACAATCAAGGACCTCTCTGATGCTGTTGGATTACCGAGAGTTTTTAGTTATAGTTTACAGCCATATTGCAGATCCAGTCAGGTCGAGGATCACTGGTGGCCTTTAGAACTTTACAAACTGCTGGATATTTCCAGGTAATACTAATCCTGTACAACTAGGGTTTACAGCTGCCACAGAAGAGCCTGAGACGCGTGTATTTGTGTATGCGCATGAGGGACTGTATTTTAATGAGATTACTTCCTTCACTTTCCAGGATGATGTTTTTAAAAACCAAGTGGCGATGTGGGACTGAGTGCTGACACTGTGAGTCATAAACTTGAGAAGGCTTAATCCTACCTGCTAGCCAATCTCTGTGAGCTTCTCATTATAAAGAATCAGATTAGAGACATGCAGTACCTCGTGCCGTTTGCCACAGTCTTTTCCATCTTCCCTGAGTAACTGTTCATCCTCTTATGTCTTCCTCCTCAGTGATCTTATTAGTCTGATCCCCCTGTTTCTCCCTGTCCACCACAACTTCACCTCCAACAGGGTCTGCCGCAGTTTTTGTTATGCCACTGTCATAATTGCAGTGACAGTGCTTTGTTTTCTGAGCAGGTGTTTTTATTGTTTGCCATATTTATTGCTGTGGTTTGTGTGCATAGGTCTTCTGCTTTGCGTAAATTAAACAGGTCCTTCACTTTTAATGACAAATATGTAAATTGTCATTGCCTTCTTAAACTACCTGTGCAGGTATTTTCGATCGGATCGGATGCCCCTATGCATTGTTTAACACTGTCTACCAAAACTGTACGGCATTACTTTTTAAGAGCTGTTTTTGATCCACCCAGTGTTGAATTTGGCTTTGGTCTAATATAGAAGTTAAAAATGTTTTTGCTAATCTGATAAATGCCAAGAACACCAACATAGGCCTATTTGGTGAAAAAAAAATGTGTTTCATGTGTTCAGATTTGACAGTTATGAGTATGATTTTGACTCAGATTTCACCTCAGGCAGTATCCTTACCTCCTGTTCAACTCTCCCTTGACCCTTGGGGAGGCTTTTGGCATCCTTTTTTGGTTTTGTCCTGTGCAATTTCCATGTCTATTGTGATTAAGTGATGCACTGATGCTTTTCCACTTGTCCTTAGGTGTGCGGTTGTTTGTATATGTGTGGCTTTGCAATGGACTGGCAACCTGTCCAGGGTGTACCACGCCTTTCGCTGGATTGGCTCCAGCCCCCCCACCCCCACGACCCTGTACATAGGCTAAGCGGTTGATGATGGATGGATCTGATAACGGTCCACCTGCTGTCCATTTTGGTGTTTCTACACAGCCTTGGCTCTGTATGTGGGAAACAAATAAGATGCAGTGGCCACAGGTGGATTTGTGCCCACGCACACAACAAGGGGCAATGGGAGTGAGATGAAAAGCAAATCTGGCACATTCCAACGTGTGATTGCATTGTCAAGAAGGAGAGATGGCCGAGAAACAGGCAAAGAGATCAGAAAAACAAAAGTAGAAAAAAATCAAGCAAAGGCGAAGGTGGAGAGACCTCCAAGAGCTAAAAGGCATGAAGACGGATGCAGGGGTTGCTTCTGTTTCTGATTGACAGTGAACATTATAGTTGCAATGTTTCACAGAACCAATAGGTCAGTATTGTTTAGTCCCATTTGCTGATGTTTGTCATTGGAAAAACATTTTTCTTTTTTAGTCAACAACAACAACAAACAAAAACTGTTTTGTTAACCTACCTACCTTTGTGGTAGTCTTCCCAGCTTTTTTAAGGCCACGTCGCTTCTCTTTTGATACTGTAACAACACTGGGCCCAAATATCACCTTGTTTCATTTTTCCCCAAGCCCTGTTGTTTTCATTGTTCACTTTAACTTGCTTTGTAAAATGCAACAAATACACTCTCATTAATCAAATTCAAATTCAAATTAGCTTTATTGGCATGGATGTGTACCAACAATATTGCCAAAGCATCATACAAACTACATCAGAACAATCAACCCCATATATTTCATTAAACAAGTAATTAAAGCGTGTGCGTGTTTGTGTTTAAAAAAATGAATAAATATAATTATTATATTAATCTATGCAGCTGTCTCTGGCTCTGTGGAAGCTAGAATCCTTGTCAGCTGCGTTTTACAAGCGCAACCACGACCTTCCAAATGCCAAATGCCATTAAAAAGGCACTGGATAAAATAATTATCTACACTTTGCAACACAGGCGGAGCAGAGTGTGCTGCTCTCTTTGCTCCGGTTTTTACAGTAATGTAGGTTGTAGCAATGGATGCACATTTCCCATCATGCAGTGCTGGACTAGTCTGATAAGTTTGCTGTCTTATTTTTCCATATTGTAAATATTACGTTTTGTTATTGTTCGTTATGAGTCTGTTCCAAACATGCATTTGTCATTTTGTGCTGGTTTTTAGTTTTAGCCATTAGTGAGGTGGCTGTTAAATTTCTTGACCCCAGCCTTTTCTTTCTGGTACATTTCCACACACGTTTTTTGGTAAAATTTCTATTTAAACTATATTTTAGTTTAATCTTTTTGTTACCAGTATTGCATGTTAATATAATCACAGTTAGTGTTTTGTGACGCCGATACCTTTTTGTTTTTGTTGTGACAAAAAAAGGTTTTTGACCGACTAATTTAGTTATAAATTTAATTAACAAAAAAAAAAACACTACGAAGCTAAACACTCTAAACAATTAAGTCTACCTAGATTTAACTCTGTTGTGTTATAGATCCTGTTTTTGTGTGTTTGCTAGTCATTCTGTTGATGTTTCATATTATAATGTGTGCTTTGCTTAAGCCACCCTCAGACACCAGATGCTCTGCATGCCGCCATATTGTCCAGGTGCTGAGGTCTTTGCCTTGGCAATACTTGTCCATGAATTTGGGGGGCAGAAAATCTAAAGGGGGAGCACTTAAAGGAGTGGTGTATTTGTGTGACTGTTGAGTTCAAAAATTAATAATCTTTCTCCAGAAGCACTTACCCCACTTTAAAATTACAGAGGATCACCGTGAATATTTCATTCTCCACCTCCCTCTGTAATGTTAATCCCATCCAAATGGGGCTTTAGTTTTGACATGATGAATCACATGCTTCAGTCTCTCCTCTGTGACATTCATGGTGAATAAAAAAAGAAAGATATGACAGAGACAAGTTTAAACCATGCTTACTCTCTTGCCTTTGTGTACCTGGCTAATCATAAAGTGATAACTGACGGATTATTTGTTCTAGAAAGTTACTGTCTGGCAACAGGTTTCAGACTCTATTAAATGGTCCAACAAGCACTTCGTTTGAAGCATGCTGAGGGTTCAGCTAACCCATTTTAGTCTCCACAAAATACCCATACCTCCCCATGCATTATATAGAAACTAATGAACTAGAAGCTGTGGGCGGGATAACTCTTGGCATGCATGAGCAAAATAGTAAACTGTTTTATGGCTGTCCTGTGGAAAAATGTCCAGGTTATCTTCTCAAAAGAGAAAGAGGAAGGATGATATCAGCACACACCCTCACATCACATCCTCTGTGAATAACACTCATCGCTCATTAAAATCAATCTACACTTCTTCTTGTCACATTCTTCAGTAGAGTGCTAAGAGCACAGATGGGGAGCTTCATGACAAGCCACTAACAACCACCGACATCACCATGGAGAGGGTAGAGGAAGCATTTATTTGCGGCAAAGAGCTCCACCGTGGGCATTATTAATGCTGCACATTTGATTGTCTCGGCACATCCTCTCCTGCAGACACCGACAGGCTGGCATCCACGTTGTGATTTTATCATCGGTGTTTCTGCTACGTCATGTGTAGTGGCTTCTCTAATCAGCGTGAGAGCCCAGGGACTCCCAACCCAATGTTTACTTTGACAAAAAAAGAAACCCCAAAATCATAGTACAGCATAGTAAAGGATTTTGAAGGCTAATAGTAATTATTTAATTAATTGCAATGATAACAGATTTGCAGTAATGGCAAATTCCATGTCCGTACTGTCAATTTCCAAATTTATGCCTAACACGTTCTCACTCCCAAGTCATCATGTATGGACACATGGTCAAACCCCTTGACGTCACTGAAATGCCCTGGGGAGCCCCTTAACGTCACAGTTCAATGCACTACAAGGGAAGCCCTGTAGTGTTATTTTTGTATGCTAAAGGTAGGTATATTATATATATATATATAACAGTAAAGCCCAAGTAAGGAGGTGGTTGGGGTGGATGGTGTGTTCCTAAACCTAACTAAGTACTTTTGGTGTTTCACAATGTTTTACAATGTTAACAACATTCTGTTTCACAACGTTAAGTAGTCTAACCGGATGTTGCATATTTATTATTGCTAAGTTGACCCCGGAGGTCCACAAATTGGAAAACCCGCCCCCGCTAAAGGTGTACCCAGGGCGTTTAAAAGTGACGCCAAGGGGTCTTGACCGTATGCTGGGAGTGAGAATGTGTTGGTTTATCAGCTTTGAATTTTGACAGGTGGTTCGTTGACCCCTCTTGTCCTCCCAGAGGACAAGAATAACGTCAGCATCAGTGCTGCAAAATTGTATCTTTTTAATCTTGAAAAGACTAAGACCTCTAGCATCTGTTGTAATTCTGATGGGACCAACGGAGAGGTCAAATGGCATTATTGTAGAGTGACATAGAGGGAGTTTGACACTCAAACAATGGACTTTTCTTATCTTGCCAATAGGCTAATCAGATCAGAAAATGCTTCAATATGTGTTCCTAAAGGGCATGGGCAAATGACCATGGTGTAAACGAATAAGAGACTCTGCCTCAGATTCCCAGCCAAATCTGCAAGTTAAGGGATACTGTTATGTACTTTGTAATATTTTTAAGGAAAATATTTAAGCTTTTAAAATTGTTACTGTATAAAGACAATTCCAAAAATCAGAGATTCTAGAGTTTCAATTTCTTTAAAGAAAAATGTAAAAGAGAATGCCCTCCTGTTACTAATCATTTTAGAGGAGACTAATGTTTTAAGAAATAATAGAAATGATACTCTATTGAAATTTTACCTTAAATGATCTACTACCTAACCTAATGAGTAGGGCTTCAAGTTCCATGTAAATCATTAATTAGGAGTTAACATGGTAGATAGAGATCTGTGTTGTGTATATAGAGCATATTCTTTTTAGTGTTTCCACTAGAGAAACGTCAGAAGCCGGGTTAGGTCCCAGCTGTTTCTTTCGCTGCTTCGGCTTTGGAGAATGGCCTAGTTGGCAGCACTTCACGGATGGAAACAGGATCCAGGGAACTGACCCAGCATGCCTTTACTCCACAGTTTTTACATTCACATAGCTGTCTGTGCTTGAGCTCAAGACTGGTGGCATCCTATTATGGCTGAGTGCCACTTGTTATACAATTCTCACACATACAGGGTGTACCTCTGAGTGACACAGGATACAATCCTCTGACTGTACAGTTGGCTATGGGTTTACTAAGGGTAACATACACTTTACTTTTTTTATGGGGAACCCTGGTAGCTCACGTGGTACCATTTATCAAGGCTGAGTCTTCACCGCAGTGGCCCCGGTTAGACTCCAGCCCTTTGCTAAGTGTTAACCCTACTCTTTTTTCCCTGCCGTTCCTGTCTCTCTCTACTGTGACTGTGCAAGAAATAAAGAAAAGAAATAAAAATTCAATATGTGGTAAAACTAAAAGCCATCATTTTGGCCAGTTGGAGGAAGATAAACAAGCTGAAAACATGATATTGTACAGTGACGCAAATGTGTTACCAAGCAGTTTACCTTTTACGCATGACATGCAGAGCAACATTAGCATTTATTTTGAATTATGTTTCTGCCAGCCTGATGAATATAAAAGTCCAATATTCACTCTCCCGTTTTAGTCTCCAACAACTCCTGGCTTCTAAGCTGCTAAATGCTGTACTATGACTTTGTTGGAGTGAATTAACGGTCAGAGAGATTTTGGCACTGTTTCTTTGTTACAGGCTTTTGTTTTACATGCAGGCCACTTTATTGAGGCCTCTGGCCTACGTGCAAACTGCCACTCTTTTCCCATAAAGTGAGATCTCCGACAGTACTTTATTTCCATCCCTTGAGTCTTCACATGAATGTAACATCACAAGTCAGTTCACATTCCTTCATACATTTTTACCTTTATATTTAAAGCACTTGGAGGCATATACTATAAAAGATAATATGTAGCACACTCACTGTGCAAGAGAAATATTCCCATTTGAGTGTCTGAGCATTTAGAACAGTATAGCAGGGGAGCTGTAAAACTCTGCTCAGGGAATATTTAGCCTGTTTCCAGCTCTCTATCTGCTGCTTTTTTCAAAAGGACCTTCCTCTGTCTTCTTATCATACTGTCTGCTGCACAAGGCTGAAACCCAGAAACTCAGGCTTGTGCTCATCTATTATAGAAAAACACGCAGGAAATCGAAAGAAAATCTATGACCCTGTTGTAGAGCTTAAAAGAGACAGGGTGATTCAGGGCATCTGACATGCATTGGAAATGCACTTGATGGAGATGTGTTGACCAGCACGTAGACAGTGAATTCTGTAATGCAGCTGAAGTTAAGTGTGAGGCAGACCAAAGCTTTACCAGGAGGAGTATTAAATAATTTCTGCCCTCTTTCATTCATACTTTGAATTTCTTCAGCTGAGGTGATCCTCTGGAAAACCTGCACTCAAATAAAATCTTTCATGCAGGTCAGAACATCTTTCCACATTTGAAACTTCCTCTGTGTTTTCATTTACAATATGCCTCAGTGAACTGAACAACCCCCTCTATCTGAAAATAATGTGGTTTTGTGATAGCATTCCAAATGGGCTTACGGACTCAGTAGGCTATGTGGCAGATGTATTATAGACTGTAATCATATGTATTGATTCCCATTATGCAGGAGTTTTACTGAATAGGCACCTCAGTAAAATACTTTCTGATTTCTATACCAGGTTAAAATCAGGCATTGAGTTAAAAGCTTGTTTAGAGGTTTATTTTCATCACCTTAATGTTTGATTTAAACTTTTTTTTTTTTGCATTTACATTTACATGTCACCATGCTTTTAGTGTCCAAATGAAAATATAAATGCAATTTTCTACCAATTTAAAAATGAAAATGAAAAAAGTTAAAATACCTTACCCTATAGTGAAGAATATTCAAATGCAAAAAAAGCTCTAAGTATTTGTTGATATAAGATACAGCGGTACAAGTACAAGTGAAAGAGGGATGGACCGAAATCAAAACTCTTGGCCGAAGCTGAGAAAATTTGCCGTATACCGAACACCTAACAAGTACATTAACATTTTTCCATTTATTTTTTATATATATATTTTTTTTACCATTGCATAAATGAAATAGTCAAAATGGGCTTTTTACTCAGTGTTTCCCACAGGATTTGGAGTGACTATGTGTGTTGGTCCGAGGCCCAAGAGAGTCCAGTAAAGCATATTACATGTTTCCATTTACTTTTAAAGGACACATGTAATATGTTATAATAATAATATATATATAATCCAATTAGTCTTATATAGGTACTGTATATACACCTTACTTTGAAAACCGGACAATGTCACATGTATATCTTTGCGCTACATTAATCAAGTCTGACCCAGTTTGATAAATAATGTTGTATGTGGTTCTTGTACAGTGTAACAAGAAGACTTCACAGCCTCTCTTCAGGTAGGACTCTCATACCACAACACTTGTCTTTGTAAAGAGACAAACTGACAGGATAAAGTCTCTCACCTGCCTGTCAGCTCGCACTGGGCCTAGCTTAATCGCCTTCTCAAAAAACGAGTGCCAGAAACACTCAAATCAGGTCAGACCGTTTGTTTGTTGCCTTGTATAAGAAGTCAGCCACAGACGCAGTGGATATGCTAGGAGACACTTCAGCAGAACAGAGTCTGCAAAAGGTCATTTTTGTGTCTTTCTTGGACACTTTAAAATGCTTCCACACTGCTGACATGTCACCGTAATTTTTCTGTTAAGTTTTCGGTAAAGTCTTTTGACTTATTAGGCCGAACTGCTGTTTTCGACCGATTAATTTCAGTGGCTGAACATTCGGTGCAATGTAAACATTTGGGCCTAAAGTAAATGTCAGGGTGGGGGAAAATCACACACTAGCTTGTACAAAAGTTATCAAAGTAACAGTATAGTGACTGGGTTGCCACCCGATGTGTTGGCTTCTACACCTTAGAGGATAACACATGGGGTGGAAATATACATGGTATAGACTTTATCCTGTGCCACGTCAATATAACTGAGGGTAGAATTAAGGAAAGGGGCTTCTGCTACACTGTGTAATCTGGTAATGGAACTCTCAGGTCACAGTGGTCCTCCTTATACATCCTCCTGTAGATACCAAGACTTTCCTGATGGTGCTTGATAGGGATGTCCCGAGCAGGTTTTTTTGCCCTCGAGTCTGAGTCCGAGTCATTTGATTTTGAGTATCTATCCATACCGTGATCGGATCTGGACATCCCTAGAGCTTGACACTGTGTTGTCTTCAGGAGTATGAGGCCTGCCAAACAACAACTTCCTCCACTGATGGTTTCTTATACTGGAAGGAGAGTCTGGTGGGTCCGTGAACACCTCATCAAACACAAGTTTCATCAGTTCAGTCATTTGTAAAACATGGCAGAACCACTGTTACTTGTGCATTATACTGTTATGTTTTATCAGGGCCAACCATATACAACTGCAGATAAATTTGCTATTGAATGAAGGGAAAACATGTAGGTGTTTGGGGATTACAAAACTAATGTAAAGGTGTGTATGACAAGAGGAAGCCAAAATGACTGTAGTTGTGTAATTCTTGAATGTAGCTTGTTATCATACAGCGTATATAATTTATATAACCTTGGTTACTAAAATATTTTTCTTCTTTAATTTGCTTTCTAGAACGATCACTCCCAGTGTTGCTGTAGCATGATAAAAGTCTGGAGACATTTGGAGTTTTTAGTATGTTTAAGTCAGTTTTAGTTTTATGGTAATTCTAGCAGGCATGGGCATAGGAATTATTTTGATAAATGAAAATACGTTTCCTTCTTTTCTTTTTTTTACATTGCCATGTTCAGTGTTTCAGTGACTATTCTCAGTGATTGCACCTACCATGCTCTTTATGTAGAAATCATAGGATTACATAATGGAAGCCATCAGTAGTATAGCTCAGCTTAACCACATCACTGAAGACTGTTCTAGATCCAGTCGCTGAGACGATGATGCACTGGCTCTGTCTTGTTGCAGCAAAGACGGAGTGACTTTCTGCTCTTAAGTTTATTCCACGCACAGTCAAAGGCTTCACCAGGTTTGTCGTGTTGTCTCTTGGCAGCAATTATCTTACGTCTCAAATATTGAGACGTTGTTGCATCAAGCCACACTTTTTTTTTCTCCACGTCTTTTATGAGCCACGTGTCTGTCCGAAACTGCCGTTGGATAGTGTTTATATCACCACAGCCAATTACATTCACTTTTAGATGTGGCCATGTCAAGAATGCTGCATGCTTATTGGCTCATTGACGTTAACAAGAACCTTTAGGTATCGAACTTTGGTACCGAAAGACAGGCATTTTTTGATACTTGTGGGTATTGAGGCAGTTCGGTCGGTGCCTAAAAAGTATTGAATATCGATACCCAGCCCTTGTCGTCATAGTGATGCCGCTTAAAACTGCTGTGATGTAATCTTCAGTACGACACATACCCTACGCACCACACACTTTAATGATAATAAGGTAATAAATGACAGAGTATCATTACAGTTACTATCTCGCCATCTCTGGCTAAAATGGCACATTTGTTTAGAACACCCTGTCTGGCGTGTGCAATGATGATGCAATAAATAGTGGCAATTCTGTCTGACCAATCTGTAGTCTGCCGTGTTTTCACCTCACCTTTTGGTGTTGCTTCAGCTTGCTCAGAACCTCAATTTACCAGATACCAGGTACCAAATTTGTCATGCTGCACATTGCAGCAGCTCCTCTTTTCACCCTGTAAGTTGACCGCTCAGTTGTAGCTACAGAGTGCAGCATCTCCCTTTTATTCAATCTTCGTTGGGAGTTGCACATGCACGGTACCTAATTAAGGACTGCTAGCCAATCATAAGCAGAGTAATGCGGGTCCTGACAAGCTAACAATGGTTTCAGTTCAGCTGTACATGTTGCCGAACCAGCTTAGCAACCTAGACTGAAGCAAGATATTTAATTTATTGACAGAAATGCAATATAATATCCATAACTATGTTTTCAGTGGTGTATAAAGACCTTACATAATGAATGTTTTTATTACCTTAGAATGAGCCACTTCTATCTACATGTCACACGGAGCGCATTTTGTCACTAAGTTGTTGTTCTTCTTGTATAATTCAGCAGTATATTTGCTCGTCACTACGTTGAATGCATACAAAGAAGAAGAATAGAAAATAATAATAATAATAATATACAGTCTCTCAGTAGTCATCTGGTTTATTAGACTTAAGAAGAGAAGTAAAATTTGGACACATGGAGGAGCACATTATTAATTAGCATGAGAGCAGACAGTGTGTGGATCTTCGTCGCCAAAGAAGTGAAAACATGATGAAGCCAGACGAAGTCGGAACAGATGTGGACAAGTAAGAGGAACATGCAGTGTAGGCGCAGACACCATGAGGGGTGGATGGACCATCGGTGCGGAAGTTGACGACCAGCTGCAGTACAACAACACCAGTGACGCGAAGACACTCCAGCCTGGGTCGTTGGCAAGCTGTGGCCCAGGGGCGCTGTGAGTATCTTCTGAGAGTTGGCAGCTAAGTTGGAGTAGCTACTCATCAGTTTTGTCTTGTGTTCCTCAAGGTTTCAGCTGAAGCGGCATCGAGGTGACATTGCAGAGTGGACTGGAAGATACAGAGGACTGCACCTGACCCTGGTTGATCTTGTGCTCCGGAGAGGGGAAAAAAACAGTAATGGAACTCTGAACAGAACAATCTGAACAATTGAGCTGTTTTCTGGCAGTTCAGGCAGTGTTTTCTGTGGGAAATGGTAACTCCTTAGCGGTAGACTTCAGGCTTTTTCACTATGCAAACCTATTACCTGTACAAAATATATATAACCGGATAAAGAAAAGGGAAAAGGCCAAAAAGCATTGACATATTTAAAAAGCCATAAAAAAACATACTCTGTAAGAGGATTAGCAGCTCCTTGAGGCATGTTCCAATGCTTTTACAAACTTTTGCTTTACAAAAAAGATATATAACACAGTAAAGGAAAGGAAAAAGCCAAAAAGCATAATGACCTCTTTAAAAGCCATACAAAAAAGCCTGTAGGAGGATTAGCAGTTCTTTGAGGCACATTTCAATGCTTTTACAAACTAAGAAAATACTGCCACTCAATGCTCGTATGATTTCTGTGTTTTGGCTTGCTGACAGACAGAAAGCAGCTTACTGTATCAGAGCTGGATGACACCGACTGCCGTTAACAGATTATTATTTGCAGACTAGATCAGATAAAACATTTCCCACAGCTTTGCTCAACCAACTTAAAAACACAACTCTGAGAACCACTTAATGTCTGCTTCATTAATTACAGTTACAGTCTGTCAGGGAAAGTCACCGTAACAGAGGCAGTGGTGACTGATCAATTACTGTAGTGTGGATGGCTGTGGTAACCATAGCCACCGGGTGGGTAATTTAATTGTAGGCGTGATGAATCACCATGGCCCCTTCTATTTTTCATATGACTCTGACGAACCAATTAACCCAGTAAACCACTTAGATGTGTCTGCTCTAACACAGCGGATCACTTCATAAAGATGACATGAAATGGTAAGGTGGCACAGTACAGACTGCTTAACCATCTCAAAATGATGATTGCCAAAAGGAGGATCTTTTTAAAACTAAACTTGTTGTGTCAGGATAAATTACAGGATAACTTCAGTATTTTATAACCTCAACCCTGCTTCCCCATGTTTTTGTTTCTATGTGACTAATTGGGACAACATCAAAGTAACAAAATAACTATCTGGTGGCTTTGAGACAATAGAGCGACAGTTTCAGGTTAAACAAAAGGAACTTATTCTTTAAAAAAATCTCCATCTCTGTAGGGATACTTTCCATAATGTTGTCAGACACCTTTAACAACAATCTGAGCCTGTCAGAGGCAAAAACAAGTGCTTTATTGGACATACTTTGATGTGGAGCAATTGCCCACAAGAATTACGTTGCAGTCCTGTTTAGGATTCAGTACTTTCCCTCAGTGTTGGACAAGTTTCAAAAAATGTTGTCCCAGTGAGCCATATAGACAGAAAAACATGGGAAAATAGGGTCAAGGTTGAAAAATACCTTAGTTACTCTTAAATAAATATATTTTGGGGAGTTTTTACCTACACTAGTGTGAAGTGAAGGTATTTTTGTATCTTTTTAATTCTAGCAAGAAAAATGTTTTGAGAGCATATTTATCACACTGCAATCACAAATCAAGTTTGTAATTAAAAATAAAACTGGCCTTTTTTCTGCCTCAAAAAGTTTTGCCTGCTA
>JAPMOB010205467.1:0-45195 GCA_029875015.1 Lepomis gibbosus
GGGGTATCCCGTAGGGTTAATTACATCTCTGTTCTCTGTCAGTGTGGCTCTCTGCTCCGCGATCTGAGTCCCTGCTGCAGGCTGACAGGCCACACACACACTCGGACACGCACATGTGCACAGTAATATATACTCACACACACTCATAAACACAGATAAATACACATATCTATGCACGTTCAAGTATCACGACACACAAACAGAGATGTTCTGTCTCCTTCTTTTTGTCTTTCTGTCACTATTTCTCTCGCTCGGTTTCTCTCTCTCTCTCTCTCTCTCTCTCTCTCTCACACACACACATACACACACACAATAATACACCGCAGTCTGTCCCAGGAGTGTGGAATGTGTTGTTCCATACAGAGTTATACACGAAGATGAGGGCCCTTACTCGTAATAGCTGTTAATTTTGCATAAATCATGCATAACATGACCCACATGTAAATCACTCATGTCAGCAGGATATCACATCCCAGCAGCTCCTTTTTCTTATCTATAGGAAACAACAGCAGCAGCTTCCCTTTTCACTGTGTTGTCTCAGCTCATCTGTTTGTTTTTGACTCCTGAAGACAGAGGAGAGAAAGATACCAGTTCCTGTCTGGAAAAATCTTGACTGCTTTTCCTGAACATGTATATTTTGGTACTTCTATAATGGTTCTCCAACTTTTTATAAATTAAGAAAATAAATGCATGACATTCTTCATATACATAAGAGTCTCAATGTATATTAAAGTAGAGAATCTTCCCATCTAGATTTGTCTGGCACTGATCATGTAATTTATCAGATTTTTGTGGAGGCAACATCGAGTAGAAGTCAGCTATTAAACAGTTTTCTTCATCTGCAAACTTCGTCATCTGCCTCTGTATGTTTGTGTGTTGTGGGGTGATGCATTCCAAGTGTCATTTGTTGTATCTGTGTCTACCTAAGACGAAGTGTGAACTTGTATTGGACTGTTGGTTACACATGTTTATACAGAGTGTGCTAGTGAGGAGAGTTTTCTTGTAGAGACAAAGTAAGAGTTTCATTCACTAAAAATGTCTTGAAACCGCATTGCATCGTGGTCTACTGAGTCTCTTTTTAGTTGCAAAATGTGCCTTGCTGTGTCTTCGTCATTAGATTACACCTTATTTGTTTAAAGAGTATTTCTGTGACCATTAACTTTGGAGCCTTTGTTTGAAACTATGTAGTAGAGAGGGGCGGGAAATGTGAGGAGGCATGCATCCACAGTCAAACTGGTCTTTTTTGACTCTTCAAACATCAGAGCAAAGTGATAGCTTTAATAAGAAGCCATTGGTCTTAATGTAATTTGATGAGCTGACAACAAAAGCAAGTAAAACCGACTTTATGTAGTCGATAGCATAGTATGGTATATAGTAAACGAAATATATGAGAATAAATGTCTAAATCGAAGATTGGCAGCTTTTAAAACTGTACGAAGGATTCGGAGCATTCAAGAGCAGTTTTAAATCTAATCCCAAGAGGTCTTGAGATTAGATTTAAAACGCTCATCAGAGGTTACTTACCAGGGGAGGACTTTTCTATGACCTGGAAGCTAGGACAGAACATTGCAAATATTTGAGCCAGATGAAAAAGTCATATTATACATTATATCCATATTGGAGATGATATTTCACCTTCACATTATCTTCTTTATGTTACACAACCAGCAAGGATTTGAGGCAAATTTTCCCTAAAACTTCAAATAGAAAGCACAGCTATCTGCAGCACTGTCACAGCAGTTGTCTTCTTGATTCAGTATTCAAAAGGAAAGTTGATAAAACATCAAAGTGCTTCTTGTGAAGTCTTAAGACTCCTTTCTTCAATAAAGACGCCCTCTGCACAAATAACATGACAGGTCATGTAATCCTCCTGACAAATCAGTAAATCTCCCTGTTGTTTGCACCTTTGTGGTTGAATCCCACTGAGACGTGTCCCTCAGAGCCACGGCCTGCTTTATTAACCAGTTTTGCCTTAATTAGCTAATAGGATTGTTTTAACCATGATCCAAGAACAGAATAGCCCACGGGAAGACAAACACCAACTCTGTGGAAGGGTGTGTGTGTGTGTGTGTGCATGCGCCTGTAAGATTGTATGTGTGCCTGCATGTATCCTCAGCTGTGTGACTCACTGTGCAATTGCATGTACGTGAATGACTCAGTGAGGTGTGTGTGTGTGTGTGTGTGTGTGCACCAGTGCATAAATTGGGTGTTATTCAATGTTGCGTGTGTGCAGGAGCTTCTGTTTGTGCAAGATACAGTGCGTTTGTGTGTGTGCCCCTGCACATGCGTGTGCGTGTGTCATCTAAGGCACCACAGTCTCCTTCTCTGCCTTAATTAACTCGCCTTCTTGCAAGACTTTCCCTGGAATATGAAACAATTTTACCTGATGATGCAAACAGCTGAAAACGCACCGGGCTAGTGCCTCGCCTCCTCACCTGACACTTTCCCATTATGTGAGTGCGTTAATGTATGCCGGCGCAACACTTGTAGTTTTTATATCCGTGTATTTTAGCAGCACTGCAATGGCCAAAAGGCTTATTTTGCTGGAGGAAATGTGTGTGTGTAAGCACAATCCTTTGTACTGCGTGATGAAAAAGAGCAGGCTGTATCACAGCTTGGCAATGATGTTCCTGCAACACAAGAGCACTTACACATCCGTGCAGGCACACACACACTTTCACTCACACATACCCACGCACAGACACACATAAGCCTCAGTGAAGTCCAGGGAAAAACTTGAAAAAGGGGGCAAAAAAGAGACCAAACAGAGGCAGAAGGCACAGAGGAATGACACATATGCAAATTAGAGCAACTGAGCACTGGGTCCAGTTAAAAAGAGAAATTATTAGAATGATTTTAGAAAATAACTATGAATTATCCTGTTTCCAGCCAAGGCATATGTGCATAAATGCAGGCAATTCAATTCAAAACCTTACTGTCCCGTAAGAGAAATTTTACTCACAGATGGGGTTTATATTAAAACACACTCACAATAAAAACACATAATAAAAAAGGACAATAAAAACACCATATACACAATAAAGACATATAACAAATCACCCCACCAGCCACCATATGGACAGGCACAAGTCGATAAGCCCGGAGAGGGACTGTAGTTCGATACAGTGCAATAAAAGATGGCAGCTCACGGCCAGGTCACAATGAAAGGAACTTAAAATTGATTTCCCTCTCTGTCCCTCTGTTGCAGTGTGGTGCATTCGCTTCTCCCAGGAGCCCGCGGACCAGTCGGTGGTACTAGGAGAACGGGTGGTGTTGTCCTGCGTGGTCTTCAACTACAGCGGCATTGTCCAGTGGACCAAGGACGGACTGGCCCTCGGTATCGGAGAGGGTCTCCGAGGTGAGGGAGGGCAGAGAAATCTTGTAGTGGGAGAGAAAAAAAAAACTTGCAGCTTCACCGAGCTGCAGGGATCAAAGTGAAGTGACGAAGGCGAATAACTCGGCTACGGCTCTGGTTCAGTTTTGACTGTAAGAACCCTGACAAAAGCTATTATGCCTGAAAAGTGTAGAGGTTTTTTTAACGTTAAGGGAATGAACACTGAACACAGAGGGAGAGAGTTAAGAGCCAAGAGGCGTGTGAGTGACAAACTGGGCAAAAATGAGTCCTGTATATCATGCTGAATTAGAGAAAATCCCTCACACTGCTGACAAAAGCAGACGCACATTCGCATTTACATTTTAAGCCGACACGCACATCCAGAATGACTTTCTGTGAGTGCAACACAGAATGCACTTCATTTCAGAGATGGGGAAGCATCGAGGACAACCAAAAGTGAGGCGAGTCAAAGACACAACAGATGAAGAAAAGGTGTTTTTCTACAGGAAATGATTAGGGGGAACTCAGAAGTGCAAAAACAAGAGGCTAAGAAGGTGAAGAAAAGCAAAAATCCTTCTCCACTGACCTCACCCCCATTTTACAAAAAATATACAAACAACTTTTGACCACTGTGGCTTACTAAATGCTGGTATTTGGTATCTTATGACCGCAGCTGCTCATAGCTCTTGCTCATTTTATAAACTTGATTTTGAACAGACATGGTACTTACCCCTGTGTAAAAATACTCAATACAAGTAAAAGTCATGCATTCAAAAAGTGTTAGCATCAAACTATCTTCAAAGTACCTAAAGCCAAAAATGATTCATCATGCAGTATGTCTCTTTTCAGAAACACATGCCACTGTTATCAATTTAATGTTGCAGCTTGTACCTTTAATGACTTTAATGACATCATCATTTATAGTTTTACAATCAGAATCTGAAAAATAACCAGTACAATGTCAAATAAATGTAGTACAGCATTTGCCTGTGAAATTTAGTGGAGTAGACGCATGAAGCAGCATGAAATAGAAGTACTCAAGCAGTAATAATCAGTACTTAAGTAGTTTGTTACTTTCCCCCACTGTTCAGCAGTCTACTGCAAAAAAATGTCATCATCAATCATAATCTGTGATTGATGATGACAGTTTATTGTACACAGTATTGATCATCATAAATCCTAAATAAGTCTATTTGGATTTCTGTTGTTTGAGTGTATTAACAGTTTGTCCAGAGGACATCTTAGAACACCTTTCTGGGGTCTAAGTGAACCAAACGTTATTCTAAATAAGTCACTATTTAGAATAACATACTGGACATTTATTTTGTCTGTGAATGACTCTTGAACAAAAGGAATATGCCTATTTTTGTTGCCATATAACACAAAACTTGATTTGCTTATACGTTTTACTATTTGGTGTATTTTTGATGTTAAGTGGGATTGCTGTTGTATTTCTCCTCTGCATTTACCTGTCAGTCAAACTGTGAGGACTATGACAGCTTGTCTTACATTTTGACACCACCAGGATTGAAACTCAGAGGTTATGCAAAATACATTATTTTTCTTTTGTTAATTCCAAACATACCGCTTAAAATGCTGTTAATTCTTTTTTTTTTCACCAGACAAAGCTTTCATTACCTGCATGAAACCTATTACAGAATCATTCGTGATAGAGTCGGAGAAAAACAAGCTTTATTTATATATATACAAATGTCACAGATTTTACTTTAATAAACAATCTAATAATGTCCTCCACAAAATGAAACATTATAAATAGTAAGTACATTAGCACTCGCATACTTTGTGACCTTTCAGCTCTAAACACATATCACATTTCTCATCTCGTTTTAAATGAATCCACAAAGAACTACATACTGTTCTGTATGATACTCAAACATATCACATACACACACACACACACACACACACATCCAGTCAGTCCACTGCCCACACACACTAAACACAGACACGCACACACAAGTGATAATCTCACATGTGATGTGAATCTTGTGTTCAATTTAGTTTAATTGGCAGGTTCAGTGAAGGTCAGCATGTCTCTCTCACCCTCCTTTTGTTTCCTGCTCCTCCATCTTTCAAACTACAGCTCCATCATCACTTGCTTTATGTATTTCCCAGATGCTTTTCATTTCTCTTCCTCTCATCTCCTCTCTTCTCTCTTCCTATCATCCCTTCCTCCTCCCTCTCTCTTTCTGCGGGTAATGCTCTCTTTGTCCTTGTAGCCTTTTGCGAGCACGGTTCCGGTGACAAACACACCAGCGTTTGATAAACATGTTGTCCTCTTTGTCTCTTTTGGTCTGCTTTTCGACCATCTATCATCACCATCTGTCCATTATTTATCCTTAAGTTGTCTGAGCTGCCATTCCACCATTCATCCCTGACATACTGTCTCTCCATCTTTTGCTCCAAGTGTTGGCATTGTGAACATGAAGTCATGTCATATCTGGCGGAAAGTCTGTAAGTTGTTAATATTTGTATCAGCAACATTTTTATTCTGATCTAACAAGGATTTAACAAGATGTTGTTGGTGCATGAAATATGATGTATAAGAGAGTTGTTGTTATGTGCCGTGTGTGATTGTATACAGCTGTTGAAGACAGTGTGGGAGTGAGGCTTGTGCACTAAATTCATACCTGCAGTTTGCACACCCACACACACGCAGGAGATTTGCGTTCATTCATCGACAGAAAGTGTTTTCTTGACATGGATGTGCATGTAAATATAAAAGAAAATGCTTTTTCATAAATGATCAGTGTATAGTAACATGTATATAAGGGTGTATCCTGTTTACAAGTATTAATGTAAATACCTAATATGCTCTCACTACCAGCAGGCATCAGAGGTGGCAGCTTATTGTTCGTACTCCTCCTCCTCTTCCTCCTCCTTCTCCTTCTCCTTCTCCCCGGGGTGCTTTCACCTCTGTGGTTGCTATGCTGCGAGGTGCTGGAGTGGATGATGTAATCTCCACTAATACTTTTGCCCACCGCAACCCCCCCACCCCCCCCCCCTCTCTGCACCCCAACTGCCTGCCTGCCTTTGCCATGTGAATCAATGATGTCATGTTAGGATTGGGCACA
Source organism: Lepomis gibbosus (assembly GCA_029875015.1). Taxonomy (NCBI): domain Eukaryota; kingdom Metazoa; phylum Chordata; class Actinopteri; order Centrarchiformes; family Centrarchidae; genus Lepomis; species Lepomis gibbosus. The sequence goes on from JAPMOB010205467.1 coordinate 6,430, forward strand.
GAGGATCAATGAGTGCCCCCTAGTGGGACGTCACGCTCAATTATGTCTTTGTCTGAGGCGAAGGTTCAAACACAGAGAAAGGGGGTGGGGGTGGGGGGGGGGTTGTAATTGGAACGGCGCTGCCTGTAGTTCTGCAGTTTGTGTATCATGCGGGGAATGATGTGGCATCATTGTGTATGTGACCGTGTTTGATCAGTGTTTGTGCAAAAGCCCTACAGCTGTTTATCTCTGACTGTGTTACTGTATTGCTGTGTGCGTGTTGATGTGCGTGCTGCTGTGTATCTTCCTCTGTGTTGTTTGTCTAAAGGACATGCTATCATGATCTCCAGAGGCTCTGGGTAATCCAAAAAGGTCCTCAAAACTCCTGAATTGAATTCTATTATTGCTAAATGCTATCTGTGTGATAAATAGCATTGACATTTTCACACAAATACATGTCCAATTTGTTTGCTTGCTTTCTGTCTGTGATTGATGCAATTGTGAATGTGATTGTAGCTTTTATCCACTTAATAAGAGCTTTTAAATTCGCTTTATCTTGTAAACAAGTCAGGTGTCGACAGAGGACAAGGAAATACAGTTACTGACGTTGAACAAAAGAAGATGACAAGTAGATTGTTTTCAAATGTTTTCTGTTCATTTTCCTGTATTCTTTTTATGTTCCTTATACTGTAAAATGCAGCTTCAGAAATTTAGTGTTAGTTCACCAAAAAGTACTAAAAAATAGACATTCCTCCCTGACCTTTAGTGGGATCTGTCCATCCAGATTGTTTGGTTTGGTTTGCAGAGGTTGTAACATATCTTTCTCTGAGATTTCTGCTTTGTTTGTGCAACTCACAGTACTGAAAAACAACTGTAACTCTGGATAATCCACTGAAGACAATGAGAACAATTTTTATTTAGGTGAACTACCCCTTTAAATTAAAATAATTTTCCAGCTTGAAATTCTTCATAAAAAAAATCATAACACGTGAAAGAATGCCAGCTCTTTCCCTCTGTAAATTTACATTTTGGTCTATTTTTCTTGTAAGTTGATGGAAATTAAAAAAAATGTTTCAAAACCTGAAAGGCTTTCTTACTACCTGAAGCTCGTCACTCACTGTCCTTTCAAATATAGATGATTATCCTGATGATGATGATGATGATGATGATATTATCCTCAGACCCAGACCACTTGTGAAGTGGTTATGATGACTCATGACTGTAACAGTGGTGCGTAATGTGCTTCTCTATTCATGTCAGCAATCATTTTTAAACAGTGGGTCATGTTTTCCTGGTAATGCACAATTTATAAACTACATTCCCGGAGTTCACTTTCCAAACTTGTCAGACTTTTTAGACCTGCAAATAAAAATGCATGACTTACATTTGAACTAAAAAGGAAACTCATGAATCACAGAGGGAGTTATCTACTTGATGTCTCTACAGCTATTTAACCGTAAGTCTGGTCTGTGTCTCCTGCAGCCTGGCCCAGGTATCGTGTGCTGCGGGCTCTGGACATCGGCCAGTACAACTTGGAGATCTCCAATTCTGAGCTGTCTGATGACTCTCTGTACGAGTGTCAGGCCACAGAGGCCGCCCTGCGCTCCAGGAGGGCCAAACTCAATGTACTCAGTAAGTGAACTGGCTGCAGATACAGTGGCCATTTTTCTGAAAGATTTTCTTTTAACTTATACATACATGTAGTTTGAGCAAAGGACCACTTCATTTTTTTATGTTGATACTGCCTCATACTCTGATGCATCTTTACGCATGAGCCATGTGGTTAAAATTACATGATCGATTTGGATACATACTCAACCCACTATATTTAATGCATCATTCTTGCAGTAAATCGTTAGGTTTCCTATCTGTTTCCACTAAGCAAATTGTCACACTTTTGTCACATCAACTTCCAGAATCTGTGTGTTTCTTTGTTGTGGGAAAGATTTTGCCAGTATTGAAACAAATTCAAATGCTCCAAACTGAGAAACACCTGGCAGTATATATATGTGTAACTTAGAGGTTTTGTGTCCGTAAGATGTCTGGTTCAAGTCTTCTAGCTCACAGATGTTGGTGAAACAGCATTTGGAGTTAAGGAAAAATACCATAATGAACGTGTCTCTTAAGCATGGCATTCACAGCATCTCCTCATATCCTATATGACTAGTTAACATAAGCATCTTAACGTTAGCCACAACCTTAAATTTAAGCAAGTTGCTCTTGATTGTGCAATGCTAACGGATGGCAAGAATGAAATATGGAAAAGAAACAAGATATTGGAAAAGAATTTAGAAATTACAAACTACCAACAGCAAGCAGTTATAACCTCCTGAGGAAAATGCTGGACAGCAGATTTGGATGTCACTGCAACATGGTGTACACTTCGTCCTGATTCTCCAAAGAAGAAGAACAATTTAACATTACAGTTTGCTGTTGTTTGATGTGCTGTATTTCCAAAATGTGAAATTTTAAGGAACAAAGTGTATTAAGTATGAAGGAAATGCAACGTATTTTGAACTTGTTCTAGTGGCATTAGAGGTGGAAGAAAACACTTAGGTTGAAGTGGGTAGGTTTTTACTCAAGCTCTTATATTTGAAAATCACGTTGGATGGTATTTTGTGCATGTGTATGCATAGGTTTGTTTGTATGCATGAGGGCACACAGCCTTTTGAAAGCAAGGATTTGTGTGTTTCCTACAGTTCCCCCAGAGGACCCAGTGGTTGATGGATCCCCAGAGCTCCTCCTGAGGGCTGGAACTCCATACAACCTGACCTGTGTGACCCGCGGGGCTAAGCCTGCAGCACATATCCAGTGGACCAAGGATGGAGTCGCTGTGGAGGGGGCCTACCAGTCTACGGTGACTTACACACACCCATGCACAAATGCAGATGATAGCAAACACATAAAACCATGACGAGTTTATGGCAATAAAATGAGATCTGGATAATAAAATGGCAAGCCTAATAGTGGCTTTAAAAGACTTTGTAACACAAATAATAAAACTTAGAATTTGCTCCTCAATAACAGACACTATCTGTTTGTTTGTTTGTTTGTTTGTTTGTTTGTTTGTTTATATGCTTTTTGCTGTGGGCACTGCAAAGGGGAATTACAGTATGTACACCTCAGGCTGCACATCACCCCTGGAGTCCTGCATTAAGCAAATACAGTATGCCATGCATGCACACAGTATGGTAGACAAAATCAGCACTAGACTTTAGTGGTTGACAAAATGATAACATCTTGGCAGATTGGGACCACATTTATTTATTATTACTATTTATTTATTAAGTAATAATTTTGAATACTTACAAATTTTGACCGGCTGATCTGAGGCAAGCAGCATTTTGTGCCTTGAAACTTGGTAGTAGAGAGTGTTTGGAATCTGTTCAACACAGTATTTATTTTCAATAGTGGCAATAAAAGAGCTCAAACATCACTAAATTGCATCACTGGTAACTAAAATCAGCTCTTCTCACTCTGAGAAAAGCCTCAACTGCTTTATTTGATGAAAGGCACAACTTGCAAACAAACTCCAATTGAAATACTGACACTTCTATATCATATTATCACCTTTAGTAACGCAACAGCCAGACTCAGCTAAAAAGTAATGCCACAGTCAACAATGTAGACACAGCATGCTCATATGTTAAAGAAAAAGTGCAATGAGAAAAACAACATGACATCATAGAGACACAACTGTCCTTTATGATTTCATTAATTTATCATATTCTTTTATTTTTTGAGCTGCAGTATTTAGTTTTACTCATTTGATGTTTAGAATTTCAGTTGAGTGTTTCAATCAAAGAAATTGTACCTTTTGATTGCTCTACATTTAAGATGTTTTAAAAGTTGAATAAAAAAAACAATGAAGTTTGGAATGAAACTTGATAATATCTGCATGGTTAACTTACTTTTATTAGGTCATCAGTTTGAATCCCACTTGGGACGCATGCTGTAGTTAAATAGATGTACTTGTATTGTTGATGTATTTCAGTAAACTTAGTATTCACAAAAAGTAATGCCTACAACTACATGCAGATTCTTAACCAGACAGTTATTTAAATCAAGGTCGGAATGGTCTTGATGTCAGAGAATCAATCGGACCTTCATCAGCTCAATATTGACCTGATCCAATTGATCTAGTGTTTTCAGTAATTTTGCGTCTGTCTACATGTGATGATGAAAAACGTCTTCCATAAACTTTGTACTATTATTGTCAACCTAAGACACACATATGCTACACATCTACTTTTAACACTTTATGGCTGAGGCACAATTTGAAACATGCACAGACCCACAGACTCTGTCTCTCTCTCAGACACGCAAACACACGCATTCACATATAGGCAGGAACTCTACTAGGTCACACTTACAATCACAGTGATACACTTTTTTCTCCCACATTCACACTATTCACGCTCCTGTATATTCTCTTGCACACATGAAATTATGCCTGCAAGCACACATGCACTCATACCCATAGACCCACACTCACATATGCACACTCGTGGTTTTATATGCACACAGAAGCACCAGCAAACACTGACTCACACACCAAACACAGATGTTTTTACATCTCTTGCAGACAGTTTTANTGCTCATGCATACTACATGTTGCTCTTACATTATCATGTTACTGGCCAAGCATTTACAGTATCTCACTCAAAAGTGAGTACACCCCTCACATTTTTGTAGATATTTGATTTTATCTTTTCAAGTGAGCGTACAGTTTGTATAACAGTGTAAATTTGCTGTCCCCTCAAAATAACACATCCCACAGCCATTAATGTCTAAACTACTGGCAACAGAAGTGAGTACACTTCTAAGTGAAAATGTCCAAATTGGGCCCAAAGTGTCAATATTGTGTGTGGCCACTATTCTTTTCCAGTCCTGCCTAAACCCTCTTGGGCATGGAGTTCACCAGAGCTTCACAGGTTGCCAGTAATCCATGTCCTTAGTCTGTTTGTCTTCAGCAAACTGTTTGCAGGCTTTCTTGTGCATCATCTTTAGAAGAGGCTTCCTTCTGAGACAACAGCCATGCAGACCAGTTTGATGTAGTGTGCAGCGTATGGGCTGAGCACTGACAGGCTGACCCCCCACCCCTTCAACCTTTGCAGTAATGCTGGCTTTGGTCCGCCATGGCAAGGCCTGTTTTGAGTGGAACCTGTCCGGTTGAATCGTTGTATGGTCTTTGTCACCGTGCTGCAGCTCAGTTTCAGGGTCAATCTTCTTGGCATAGACCATCTTCATGTAGAGCAACCGTTCTTTTTTTCAGATCCTCAGAGTGCCATGAGGTGCCATGTTGAACTTCCAGTGACCAGTATGAGGGAGTGTGAGAGTGATAATACCAAATTTAACACACTTGCTGAGACCTTTAAACAATAACAAGTCACATGACACCAGGGAGAGAAAATTACTAATTGGAAATTAATGGCTGTGTGATGTGTTATTTTGAGGGGACAGAAAATTTACACTGTTATACAAGCTGTACACTCACTATGTTACAAAGCAAAGTGTAATTTCTGCAGTGTTGTCACATGAAAAGATATAGCTAATCAAATATTTACAAAAATGTGAGGGGTGTACTCGCTTTTGTGAAATACTGTATACTACAGTAATGGCTATACTGACTTTCTTGACAGATTTTGACAGAATCGAAAGAACTGGATTTTATGGACGTATTGTGCAGAAAAAGATTTATGGCTTATGTTTTATGGCTATAACTAAGAATTATTTTCATTATTGATACATCTATCAATTATTTTCCAATTAACAAAAAATCCCATCGCAAATTCCGACAGCCCAAGATGACAACTTCAAATTGCTTCTCCTGTCTGGCCAATTAACCAAAGCTTAAAAATATATTTAATCTACAATGATAAAAACGTGAGAAAAGCAGCAAAATAACTGTTTAAACATTTCAACACTAATGAGCATTCAGCTCTCACATTAAATGCAAAGTCCAGTGTCATTATAAAACTGAATTGCTTGCATTAATTGAAAGAACATTTTACACAGGAAAATATCTTATTTAAACTTTCTTTAAATTCTCTTTGCACTTTTTCAGTTTCCAACTTCTCTTTTCCTTCTTGCATCATGTCTCAAAGTGCTATTTAATTTTTACCTCCAGACTGCTGTTTCTATTTCCTTTTTTGCTATTTCGTTATCTCTCTTGGCTCCATTAGTAACCCTCCTGTGTCTCTCTTCTTTCTACACCCCTTCTTCTCCCTTATTTCTCCCATGATAATTCTCATTCTCTCCTTTTTTGTCCTTTTCGTCCTTCCCCATCCACCGTGCTCCTCCTTTGATCTTTCTCTGCCGGCGCCCCTCCCTAAATTCTACCCATCCTCTTCCACCCACAACCCTTTTCTCCATTCAATCCCGATTTCTTCCCAATCAACAGGAAGTGCTACCAGACAGGAAGAGGGTGACGACCAGGAGCTACTTGCCCATCACACCAGCTGACACTGACAGCAATAGCAACTTCACGTGTGTGGCCAGCAACCCAGCGGTGCCAATGGGCAAACGAGCCACTGTTACCCTCAACGTCCACCGTAGGTTGCCCTTCTTCTTAGTCAGAATGTAAATGTGCATAGGCGGGACTCAGGTGACTGGGGCCAAGCTTTGTGTATAGACAATGCAAAAAAACATTATAATTTTAATTAGCTGCCAGCACTTGTCAGCTTGAAGTAATTAGCATAAAACATATATGCTGTGTATGCAAATTTATAGCCACTATTTTTCATCTCAAACTTGGTCTGGTTCCATGTTTGATTTAGCTACCTGCAATGTTTTGGCACCATCTTTGGGGTCAGTCATTTTCTTCTATACTGCAATTCAGCAAGCAGATTTTTTTTTTTTTTTAATTTGGAAAACCTGAAACATTTTACGTTTAAAAGGATTTCAGCTGTGTCCCTGAAGAAATAAGGAATGATTGCTCACAAGGAAACTGTAGTTTGAATTTTCAATCAAGAAGACTGATTTTCCAACCCAGTGTAGTTAGTAATTACAGGAAGAAGAGCAGCAGTAACAGTAGATGTAGAACCAGTGCTGTGTTAGTACAGAAGGCTGTAGAGAAGTGAGGTTGTGGAACACCAGATTTTATTGGGAAATGTATTGTGTATAGAATGTATACAATCCTCATGCTGCTTGCTGCAGCATAACATTTATTCACATAATCATTCAATTTATCTTGTGCATTGAATATGTATATTTCTTTCTGTAGACCCTCCTATGGTGACCCTGTCCATCGAGCCTCGTTCTGTCCTGGAGGGCGAGAGAGTCACCTTCACCTGCCAGGCCACTGCCAACCCTCCCATCATGGGCTACAGGTCTGAATTCATTTATTTCAACCTTAAATTAAAAAATCTGACTTTACTTTAATATCTAAACATGCTGTACTACCTATCTAACAAACAATAGAGTATTACTCACTCTGACAGAATGGTGCAACTTAATGTCCACTTTAGGATGTGACTTTATGATGGTGGTCAGTATTTTTCAGGGATGGAGTTTCATTTGATAAATGTGCAGTCCAACATCAGGAGCCACACTGCAATTCTGTTTAGTGCCAATAGATTTTCTTTCATTTATTCCAGTCTTCTTGTGACCACCATCTAGAGGTGATCCTGAATTGCAATTTCTGCTTGCAGGACAGAATTGGTGAAAGTATTGAACATTTGTACAATTAAAAGCTGACTTTTATGTTTTGCGACAGCACTGAAGCACTGAAATTGCTAAATGCTGGACTTAAACTTGGTGGTTTTAATCTGCGGTTTGAGACTCCACCAGAGGGTCCCAGCTTTGGGAGCACTGCCAGGCACTTAGGCACTAAGCCTATTGAGTGTATATTAGAATGTCATCTAATGGCAGATGTACAATATGGTTATATGATTTTGAGCTAGATATCTGGCAAGATGCAGTATGAATAAAGAAATGTATTTTTTTTTATTGCAATCATTCCCTCAGGTTTTGACATCAAGTGTTTTTAAATGTTAGTTTAATAGCTTTAAAGGGACTATATGTAATTTTTCAATTACATCAATTATCAACAAATCACTTTTTACTGCCTATTTGTCAATGGCCTGTAATCTCACATAGAAATGAACCACAACCATCCTCTTTTCTAGGAATGGGGTTGGGTTCTCTGCATGCATGCTCCTGAGCCTCTTGCCGACTGCAGCGACAACACCACTAATGAAATCCAGTCCACTAACACCATAAAACAAGTGGCTCCCAGCACAACACAAACTCTAACACAAACCACATAAGGATAAAAACAACAGTATAGTTTTATGTGCTAAAGCCTGTCAGGCCAAAAGAGAATCAAATCAATGATGGCTCAAAACATAGTCAACGTCAGGGAGAGACCTCCGCTTTGTTTTGTAACTGACAAAACCGTTACAGAGTTGGCATTCATCCTGTTTGAAAGGTAAACTAATGTTACTGCAAAGCATATGAAATAGATTATGATTTTATGCTTTAGTCAGATAGTTAAATAATGTTAGCTTGCAAGCTAATGCAGAGAACTTGCTGACATTATCTGGTGCAAATTACTAAAGTTGAATGACTTCCACATTAGTTCACCAGCTAATGCGACTGATATGACTACGTCCTGTGTAGCATCACTATTAAGTGTTGATTTAGCCTGTAAGAAATGTTGTAACAGTACGAAGCAAACGTGGAGTTATTTGTTTTTACCAGCCTATACTGATGCATGCAGGTGAAGCCAGATAACGCAACATTAGCATAGTGCGTTCAACTTAGATTTGTCATTTTACTGATATTTAATTACACGGCGTCTTCACCTGTCTCAGTTGCTGAAACTTACGTGACCACAAAATACAATAATGTAACATAATGGCGCAGGACAACACCACAGTAGAAGACCCATCCTTTACAGTAATGTTACTTACTGCAGTCTTACAGTTATAAAGTGTGGCAACAATCTATGCAGTGTAGTTCATTAACTTTTTCGTTATCATCCAATAAATTTAGCTGTGCTCACATTGCTGAGCCATGGGGAAAGATACACAAATAGCTAGGTGCAGTCAAGCTGACGCAGATGTATCACATCGGCTAAATGCAGTAAATGTAACATTATCATGTAACAAGCATGGATTAGTTCTGCCTCAAGCTGATAAAAATATTACTATAATGTTGCAGTGGCACATTGAAGTGAAGCTGTCTTCCAGTGAGTCTATGTGTGTCGGACTTTCCTCGCTCAAGAGTTTGAGCACGCATACTAGCACACACCTGGTTGCAATGTAAAAAAAATGCACCGCTAGTGGCTGCTGAAAACTACATATTTATTTTTTAAATGATAATATAAAAACATCTATTGTCTACTACTGTAGTAACTAAACATTTGGGTCAGCACCAAAGAATGATAAAAACCCATCATGCTTTCGAGATGTTCTGCTGACAAACTGGCATGATTTGTTAAATGCTGATGTGTTTCTCTGTCAGGTGGGCAAAAGGCGGTGTGCTGCTGGAGGGGGCCAGAGAAAGTGTGTTTGTCACCACAGCAGATCACTCCTTCTTCACCGAACCTGTGTCCTGTCAAGTTTTCAACGCTGTGGGAAACACCAACGTCAGCATCCTGGTGGACGTGCACTGTGAGTAGAGTGCAAACACTCCTGAGCTGAGTGGGATAATATGTATGTGTTCTAGTAGCTATCTTTGTCAGTGTTTGTTTGAAGAGCCACCTGCATTTATTTTGTTGCTACACAGTATGCATGTTTTGCACAGAATAAATCTGCAACAGACTGGTTCTGTTTAATCTGTTCTCCCAATTCTGTCCGATTAAATCCAACAAAGCAATATGGCATTTGTTAAAGCTTATACATAAACCGAGTAAAGTAAATAAGAATGTATATGTAAAAAAAAACCTAGCGATATTACATGGATTGGAACAGCTAGTTACTGAAAACAACTATTATTTAAAATTCTTTAAGTAAAACATTTAACAAATAAAGAAAGAAAAGGAAAGAAGAAATACAATCAAATATAATCATTGTTTATTATAGCAAGTATCACACTAAACATGCCTTTATGATATAATCTCCCGCCAGCTACATGAGTTGTTTGGATAAGTCCTACAAGAAATTTGGAGGCAAATTTTGGTTTATAATTTGGGTATTCTTTAAAAAAACTCCTGTCTCGCCTTTTCTGTTTCAGTTTCAATCATTCTTTCATAGAATTTTTGCCACATGATAACCAAGTTTGTATTTCATACAACTGGATGTTTCAATTATCTTTCAGTTGGCCCAATACTGGTGGTGGAGCCCAGGCCAGTTACAGTAGACGTGGACTCTGACGTAAGTCTGAACTGTAAGTGGTCTGGCAACCCCCCTCTCACCCTCACCTGGACCAAGAAGGGCTCCAACATGGTGAGAACAAACCATCAAACCTTCTCCTGACCTTTGACTGCAAACCCTAAACTTTCTGTTTACGTTTTTGTTTCACTAAAATGTCATTTATTTAAATATAAAGAAGAAGAAGAAAGAGAAAGTCAGAACAAAAAAATAATGTGGTAAAGCCTCCAGAAAACCCCAGTCCCAACCTAATGTCTAAGACCTAGACTTCATAAATTCAGTTGTTATGCAGACGATTTGAAGTGAGACTGTGACTTCATATTTTGAATCTTTAATTCATGCCTAACAAGTTAAGAAAAGCTCCAGGAAAAAAACTAATGGAGCCTGCTGAGTAAATCAACATGTTTTATGAATTAAATATAGATCTCCCTCCCTTCCTCCCTCCCTCTTTCTCTCTCTCCTCATCTGTCTCTCTCCACCTCACAAATCTACTATCCTACTTCTGTGTATTGTGTGTATGTGTCTAGGTGCTCAGCAACAACAACCAGCTGTATCTGAAGTCAGTGAGCCAGGCCGATGCAGGCCAATATGTCTGCAAGGCCATTGTGCCACGCATTGGAGTGGGAGAGACTGAGGTTACACTCACTGTCAACGGTCAGTTACTATCCAATTACTCCGCTATTAATAACAGTGCTGATATTAAATTAAAATGTGTAGAACAGATCTTCCTACGCACAGCGAAGCCCTGCTTTTCTGTAAAACTTAGAAGATGAATAATGAAACCGGATGGGCCTTCATGATGTGTTTGTTTAATCTAGAATCATCCTATACATCATGCATGTGTCTGTATCTTTCTGACAGCTGAAGCTTGGGCCTACTATTTCTGCTGACCTGGCCTTATTCATTCGAGCCCAAACCTGACACAAACCCAACAGCTAATTTTTCAGACTTAGACAGGCCCAAAGCCAATATTTCAATGTCAAAACTCTCTGCCAGAGAGACCGGCAATTACTTAATAAATCAAAACTGATTCACCAAGAACACAATGACAAAAGGGAGTTCACAAATGCTCCTTAAATCTTCACCTACTGACAAAGTGCCAAACGAAAAGGGTAGACAGTAACATTCATCGGCACGTCCTTACAAAGTATGTGGTCCTGAAAACTTTTAAAGCTTGTAACTACCTTCACCTTGTTAACACAGTTAATTCAAAGGATTAAAAGGAAAGTATTTTCACCAACCACTCCTTTCTCACGACTGACTGCAAACCACAATGCATTGCTTTGGTGGAGCCTTTAATGGTGGATTCAACAACACTACTATGATCACTTCCTCTCTTCTGGGTTCTCAAGCTGGCTTTATCCATAACTTGACACCAGAGGTTAACCACAGTCTTGTCGTAGATACTTTTGCTAAAGATTTTGATTTATAGTTCAGTGTCAGCTCTCACCCTTTGACATCAGCGCCACACAATCAGGCTGTATTGTGCATTGATAACATTCCCCACAGTAATTGTGTTTAGTTTCCTTCACGATACATATAAATAAATATATTCAGAATATAACACCAGGTAACTTTTATTTCGCCATGACCCATTACTGAATAGGAGGTGTTCAATTGCTGTGTTTAAGTTATTTCACTCATTAACACATTAACCTGAACAAGAATACTGCAGTGAGCAGGTTTCCAGTGGAGATGTGTTTGCTAGATATGTGTTACAGAGAAGCAGCAGTCTTTCTTCAGCTTCTTCATGGTATCTCTGCTGCCGCCATAATCCCGTCATTTAGTTAAATTTTTTGAGGAGGTAGACTTTAGCTATTGGGTAGCTTAAGGTGTAGCTCCGAAGAATAAATCCACCTTCACTGTTAATTTTGCAAGATGATTTAGAGCGCGAATTCCAGCATCCTCCTCCAAGGCACCTTTAATATATAATATTAATATTAATAATATTTTAAATCATGTTATAAAGGTTGGTGTGACAAGGTCCTATTTTGTTCCAGTCATGTCATAGTGACTGACTTACCTGCTGCCATAGCTGTTGCTCGAAGCAACTTTGTCAAGTCGATCACAGAAGATGTTCTGGTTGTGTTGATCTCATCCACGGTTATCACCTTTTCCTTTGAATGGATTCTAGCTCTGGATCATGAAGATGACGTCTATGTAATCAAACCTCTGATTATCTTGATTGACTGGATTGATTTAGAGGTTTGGAACCAGGCTATCACACTGTCAAATATGTGTTAAATCTTCTCACTGATGGTCACTAACACTTCCTCCAAAATAATAGGTCTTCCCACTCTCAACCTGCCAGCCCTCATTAATACTTCCACTGCTCATAGAGCAATTACCATAGCACAAAAAATCCCGGCCACCCTCTCAGCTCATGCTTCACCCTTCTCCCATCTGGCCATAGATACAGACAGCTGTTCTACAAAAAGGAATGCTTTGTAAAAAGTTTTGTACCCTGCACTAGAAGAGCATTAAACTCACAGGCAAGTTAATGACTTCACTCCTATGTTAAGTGTGTAGATAAACATTGTCTGTATATGTGTACTATAGTATGTAGGGTGTAAAATCCATGTTGAAGGTGCTCTTTGTACAGACTGTGAAAAAAAAATTCCTCTACTGAGGAGAATAAAGAATGAATCTAAGTCTTGTCGTAGATACTTAGATTCCCTGGTTACGGTTCTTATAGTAAACGCTAATGTGGAAATGACTTGATGGAAGTTAAAATGAATGCTTGTGTACTTCTCAGACCTGTTGTAGTAATCCTCTTGTCCATCTATCTCTCTCGTCCTGCCTCACTTGCTCAGGCCCGCCTATCATCTCCAGTGATCCAGTCCAGTACGCTGTCAGAGGGGAGAGAGGCGAGATCAAGTGTTACATCGCGAGCACCCCCCCACCTGATAAGATTGTAAGTCCATCCTTGGAAGTTGTAATCTCCTGCAGAGGTGCTCGACCTTTTCAGATTGCATCTGCCTCAAACAGAATCCTGATCACAACAGCTCCTTGTCCACCCTGAAAACAAAAATGGCTTTTACTTCCACCCTTCAGCTTGTGTTTCTAGCTAAACAATTGGCAGAAGGGGCTTTGTTCTCCAACTGTGTCAGAAGTATGTTGAGAACGATCTGTTCCTCCTCTGTGGTAGAAGGTGTGACTCATCAAAAACAGTTGCAGCAGTGTTTGGTTGAAATGAAAGAGGAGACACATAGTACAATATGCCTGTTCCAGTGCATAAAGTGTTGGAGGACAGCAGAAAAGAAATCATGAAAAAAGGAGAACATGCCTTCTAGTGTTACCATATGTTTATTAAAGAGGTTGTATTATTCTTTTTGGCTTTTTTCCTCTCCTTTATTGAGTTATATACCTTTTTGTGCATGTAATAGGTTTGCAAAGTGAACAAGCCCAAAGTCCAGCCCAAAGGGAGTTCCCATTTCAAACAGAAAACACTGCTCTGAACTGTCTGAAAATGACTCGTTTGTAGTCCAGTCACTTCCCTTTCAACCTTGTGATGTCACAGGGATGTAAGCAAAACGCACGCTCTTGTAACGCTCGCCAAGCGGCTACTCCAACACACCCTCAAAAACACCGGTGGAAAAACACTGAGCTGCAGCACACACCTCTCCTCTCCCTTCCAAACACTAGCTACCCTCCAGGTAGTCAGTGGACATAAAGTTGTCACTGTGATGTAGAGACAGAGCTCAGTTAAAACTTTATGAAGGAAAGATACTTTTGTTACAGATTAATAACTCACCACTCTGAAACTCTTGCTCCAGTGTATGTTGCCAAGCTCGTCAGCAACATGTAGCCTATAGCTGAACTGAAGCTGTTTACCGTCTCCTCGCTGATCCACCCTTCTCTGCTTCTGATTGGTTAGTAGTCCTTAACTAGGAACTGCACATTTGCAACTCTCAACAAAGATCAATTTGGAGAAGATATCACTCCATAGCTAAAACGAAGCCTTCAACACACATGGTGAAAAGCGAAGCTGCAGTATGACAAAAAATATGGTGTTTTTTGAAAATTAAGCCTGTTCTGGTACAACCCCCAAATAAGAATTTGAACCTGAAAATGAGTATAATACCACCTCTTTAAAGTATCATATAACTGGTTAATAGTCTAGGGTGAGTGCATTAAATAATATTTTTGGAAATATGGAAATCTTAAAAACATATGGTAATATTGGAGATCCCATATCCAATTAATGACCAATATATGGTCAACTGATCAGTAATGCAGCAAATCCCATGTTTTTGGAATTTTCCTTGTTTGCAGACCAAAAGACAGTACTAAAAACATAACCTTCTAGCTTACAACATTACAGCCTTCTTTTTAGGACATACCCAGCATCCTTTTTAGTTATATTGACATGGCTTTTTTTCTTCTTTTACAAGCCTGTGAGACACTCAGGTCTTAGTGATTGATTAGTTTTATGGCACTCTTATTCACAGAACATGGTTCTTACAACTCACCCACTGTACCTACCCCTCAACATTTACAGGAAGCCCCTGAGGTTACAAGTCCCCCTGGTTAGGAGTCACTATTGTAACACGTCAATTTTCCGAGTCATATTTTTCACTTTCTGCCCTGGAGACAAGCACATTTCTGACCTTCAAAGCCAGTCAGCAGTGTTTCGTAACCTTTTTGACTTACGAGCCTTTATAACATGCTATGTCTTCTTGAGACCCCTTGGATCAGTGGGTTGTAATCAATTTTTTATTGATTATTAAAAGCCAAAAGAGGTAAAATTGTCCAGTCACATGAAAGAAATTAAAAATTAGAAGCAGAAAAAAGAAACAAATAGTGTAGTGTAGTGTAGCAGAAATATGTTTTTTTCTGCTTTACTATCCTCTTAATACCCTTGTGATGTTTTTGGCCCCTTGTTGGATTCCCATCTGCTGGTTTTGAACCGCTATTCTAGAGATTAGATTGATTTATTTGTGAAAGATTTGAATCCTGTGTCAGTGAATGCTTTTTCTCTCTTAAACAATTCATATGAAGTTGCACCTAATGAGGCATTAAAGGTGCTCCTCTGAGTTTTTGTGTAGCTCTATCATTGTGAATGCTTAACAAATTTTCACCTTTGTCTAAAATTTCCACAATTCTACAATTTACTATAATTTTATACAATACCACATATTATGGTGGTTTTAAGACTAGGTATTAACATTTAATTAGTTATGGTTGTCCATACCATCTTAATTTTAGTGTGAATTGGCCGAACCACCCAAAAGCTTTCCAATTCAGTGATCCCTTAAAAGGGTAACCATCTTGTCTCTATAGCAAAGTGTTCACACAGAGTGCTTTACCAGCAAACTGTAATGGAATATCCTCCTAAATGTGCCGTAAATGCAGAACTGCATGCTGTTTTTTCACTCCTGCCTTTTCTTAAAGTCGCTGAGCACAATCCTTGATCCAACTACAGTTTAATATAAAGTGTCTGTGCAGTATATACATTACAAAATGAGTGGTATGTTATGTGATATAAACCTTAAAAAGGGAAATATCAGAATGGCCAGAAATCGCAAAAAGAAGCCAGAAAATGGAAATAAATCCTGTAATGGCATTTGAGTTTGAAGGCTGGAATGAGTGAGAGAGTGTGTAGGGCTGAAACAGATTGAAATGTGAGGGAGAGAGATGGAGGGAGAGTAAAATTCTGTACCTTTCAGCGTCAATTATCCAATTGTGCTGTGCCGACATGACAGAAATCAGAGCTTTTAGGAAGCTTCAGCCCTCTGCTGCACTGGCAGAGAGCTCAGAGCGTATAATGTGATACGACATTATAGTCTCGGCTTAAAGCAGAGACACAAGGACTTATAAAATATGGAGTATGGTGCTGTATGTGTGTGTGTCTGTGTGTGTAAAAGAGCCAATGAGAAATTGAGAAATAGAGACAGAAATACAGACAGCGGTGGCACACCACTATATTATTGTGAGAAAAAGCGATAAAGAAAGAAAGTGAGGGATTTTGAGAGGCCGACTGTGGGGACAGAAAAGGCGCGTTATGTAAGCCGACCATTTGAGGCTTTTTTAAATTTCTCCCTCATCCACTCTTGATCACATTCTCTTTTTTCAGTTTTTTTTCAAACCAGGTTAAAAGGTACATTAGCCCAACATATGACTCTATGTATATTTGATAGCGCTATGCTCCATATTTAATACCTCCAAATTTCGGCGTCAGCTGGTTTTAAGTAGAAAAACCTGCTTGAGCTTTTATCGCTCCTGTACACTTGCTGCAATCTGTGTGTGTGTGTGTGTGTGTGTGTTCTGATTTATTTGTGAGGAATTTATTTTCCCAGCCTAAAAAGTTGCAGCACACATTTTAATTAGGCATATATTGCACCAGGAGAAAAAAATAGTACCATACCAAGGTGTGAGAATATAATTTGTTTTGCTTAAAATATATTTCCTGCCCAGACTCGCTTAAGTCTCTCTTAACCTTTCTTAACACCAGCCCATCTGTTTGCTGAACATTTACTTGTGATTATGTGTTTGTGTGTGTGTGTGTGTGTGTGTGTGTCTGTATGTGAGTCTATCGTGGTTAATACAACATAAGATAAGATAAAGTGAAATTAGCATTATTGATCCCTGAGGGGAAATCGGGTGAGTGCAACAGTAAAGAGTGGAGTTAAAAATCTAACAAATTAAACATATTGGATTTTCATCGCACTAATACAGAGCTCCCATCGGCTTGAAGGACTTTTACTGCTGTGTTGATTATGAACAGATTTATAGATTTACACGTGTGTTAGTGTACAGATGTATCAAGTCTTTGATCTTAACTTAATCCTAAATTGACGTATACCTGCTGTACCATTTTAATTCAATCCTTTTTAAGTGGCAGATCACACAGAGTGAGACTGAGAGCGTGTTTTGCCTGCAAAGTGCCTACTAGTGGCCTGTAACCATTGATCACGTGTGATTTAATAATGACAAAACTTTCAGACCACTTTAAACAAATTTAAATATGGCTTTACAACACACAAAACAGATCGCAGTATAATAAAAAAAAACATAACAGCATGTCAAAAAGAATATAAAGGCTATAACTTGTAAAAATCTATAATTAAATGTATAGGTAAAACGTAGATAAAAAGAAATCCATAAAAGACAGGAAAGAAAAAACTGCAAATACACTTTGGCTGGAGATTTAAAAGATGATACCAACTTGGTTAACCTGAGATACTTGGCAGGTGTTCCAACCACTCTTGGTAATGAGGTGAGTTGAGGGAACTATCATGGACTCCTGTATGAGGATCTCAGACTACATTAACATACCTAAATACATACTGTCTGGATCAGCTCTACTTGATATAGGTGGATAGTTCCATCCTCCTTTCTATTATTTAGTCAAGTAACCGAAACATGTTTGTCATCCCTGTGACCTTTTACTCAGCAACCTGCTTTTGATTCAGGAGGAATCTATAAACTAGCTAAATCTAAAATGTGTGTTTCAGGTCTGGGCGTGGAAGGAGAATGTGTGGGAGAAAGAGAAGGGCACCCTGATGGAGAGGTATACTGTGGAGCAGAGTAAACCTCCGTCCCAGGGCGGGGCCGTCCTCTCCACCCTCACCATAAATAATGTCATGGAGTCGGACTTCCACTCGCCTTACAACTGCACCGCCTGGAACTCCTTCGGACCCGGAACCATGATCATCACCCTGGAGGAGAAGGGTATGGAAAAACAAGAAAGGGAGAGATTGTGGGTGTCAGTTGAGTATGGCAGTGCAACGTAGCCATAATATTACCATTAGCTACACAGTTAATGCATTTTACAGTGTTTGTCACCATAAAAGAGCAGATCAAGATAGATCAAGTCCAGCTGAGCACTTGCTTATGCTCACCCAGAGCAACTTCTCCTGGTTTGCTTTGTTGTGCATTGTTTTCATGCACATGAAAAAGTCTTTTCTTGGCTCTGAGGAAGATCACACTCATATAGATCTACATGGTTTAATAATTCATAATAGAAAGACTGATAATTGTCCATTTGCCTTTTGGGTTGTGCTTTCAACAGTTTCACAGGCTTTGATAATGGCAGTCCATGAGGAAAATGCTGATGTTTGTTGCAGTACTGCTGTTGGCTAGTGGGACACATTTTAAGCAAGGTTGACTCACCACACGGCATTCAGCTCTCTACATCTCCATGGTTACACCTGCATATCGATTTGGTGGCAGTAAAGACCCTTAAAAGGTAGCATTGTGTCAGGAGAAGAAGAAGTCCGCCCTTGCAAAGAAAGGCTGGTTTTAAAGAATTAAAGTCTTTGCAAATATTCTGAAAGGCAGGGAACACAGTTAACCTCAGACCTTGAAGTACACACACGAGCACATGGCTGACACAATACACAGTCTTCTAGTGCAATATGACAGCAAAAGGAAGAAGAAAACTTCAGCTTGAAGCCAGCTCACATGGATGTAAACAATGCAGCTTTCTAAATATATTTTAGACATTGGCTTTGCTAAAGTTTTAACCATAAGGAAGCAAATGTATTCATCACGTTTGTTTAAGAGTACACATTTAGACTGTAAACAAAAGTGTATCTGCAATTTCCCTGATCAGCTTTTTACTCTGCCACTGCATGTTCAGACTTACATGACATCACATTATATGAGATAATAGTTTTTAGCTTAGATAACTGCACATTTCAAACTTGGCTCGATCAGAAACTTAGTCTGAATATTGTGGTCTATTTTGTGTTTTATTGAAGCCGAGTTTCATAAAGACAGTTTTTTTTAATGACAGCTGTCTTTTTGAAACTCTGATAATGCTGAAAGGTCAACAAACGAAACGAAACTAACTAAAATTAAGATGATACAAACTGAAGTGCCCTTGAGCCAGATTATCACGCATTGGCCTCAGCAGGAGGACAGACAAGAGATAGTGTTTTAAGCCCATTCAGGATGGTTCCACGTTTTGTTTTGAGAACTTAGTGTGTCACATTAGATTGAGAAAATTATTTCTTCATGCTCAGTCAGTCTTATCTGGCTCTTATTCTTTCAGCTGTCAGCTTTCGCAGGCTTTAGAAAATCTACCAAAACATCTTTGAGAGAGAGAGAGAGAGAGAGAGAGAGAGAGAGAGAACGTGGATTTGTCCTCACATGTACACTAACAGCATTTTTATCCCATGTCGGACTTGCTTATCAACATAACCAGCCCTCAGAGATCCAATATTAAGCTACTGTGGGACACAACAGGATTTATGCTTCAACGACACAACATCCGTGCAGTTTTTCTGTAACAATGAGGCAGCAGCTGTCCCTCAACCCCGACCCTTTTTTGCTTGTGTTTGTTTCAGATATTGTTCCAGTGGGAATTATCGCCGGTGGTACGGTGGGCTCCTCCATTCTGCTGCTTATGTTTCTACTGGCTCTCGCCTTCTTCCTGTACCGCCAACGCAAAGGCAGTGAGTTTACACGGTGGTCCTCTAATGTGTGTGTGTGTGTGTGTGTGTGTGTGTGTGTGTGTGTGTGTGTGTAGGTCCACGCACACTCACATACTGCCTGTGTCTATCATTCTTTATTTCATCCACTCTCCCTATCTGTCATTCTGCCTCTCCATATTTGAAGAAAGGAACACATGGAACACGTATAGCATTTTATTCAAATGAGATTAATGAATATTCATATAATATGGCAAACTGCCTTAAAACGCCTACTGTACGTTTCCCTTTTCATTCTACTGACATGGAATTGTATTATAATAAATTGTATTTCTATGCCACTCATACAGTAGATAGAGTACGTATATAACAGAGCAGGAAACAGCAGCATTTCAAGGAGAATAGTATTTAAATTATGAAATCCTATATGTTATTTCTACAGCCTACAGCAATCCAATTATCATTTATGAACACAAACCACATTTCCTCGAACCAGAGCTAAGAACATGTGGTGTCTTTAAGTTGTTTAATTTTGAGCTGCGACATAGCAAATAAAGAATTGGGAAAGACAATGAAGGTGACTGGCAGAGTCCCCAGAGGGATTTTCCAGGGATATGAATATGTGTTCTGGTTCGGAGCTGATAACACCACTACAGAAAAGATATCGTTTGGAAGCAGAAACTCAAACAAACTCTCAGATAAACCGCCTCTCATTTGTGGTACGATGCAGCTCGAGACTTCACAGATTAAAATCTTTACTTTAAAGATTTCTGCTTTTGGAAGCAAGTTGTTCATGTTGACAAATATTGATTCGGGATAGTTCTAGGGATGTATCAATTAAAATGAGTAGTATTATCATTTCAGGGCGCACAAGGCAATGTTTATCATAGAAATGCGACAGTTTTATGGCCCAAACCACTTTTAGCTGTGAGGAAGACTACTGTCCAGTCCGACCTAACTAACCTAATGTAATGTGAGAGAACTCAATTCAAACTTATGCCACAATGGAAGTGTTACGGAAATATTATTAGGTCCAACTGAATAAGCAACAGAGTCACAGCAGACTTTTAATTTAAAGCTGATGTTATCAGAAAAACATGTACATTTTCCAGCACATGTTTGTACAGTAACAAGGTACATGTCTGAAAAGGGGCTTAAAATGCTGTAAATTCACCTTTTTCAGAATATTAGTATCTTTTTTTCCTGTTGCATCAAGGATTTAGCCAGGGCCGAAACAAAAAATGTAATAGAAAACTCCAGTGAATGTTAGCTGAAACCTTCTCACCACCTTGTGCTCTACCAGAAACTAAGACGTATTTCGTTATGGCATTTGAGACAAAATAGCTTAATGCAACATTATACACATAGACCCTGAGCGTGGATGTTTAGGTGTTTTATTACATCTTTAATTTTTTCAGGTTCTGTAAGTTTTTGTTTGTAGAAAAATAAGACAATCACACGGTGTCTTTTTCAAATTGCCACTTGGAGTCAGTCAGTGCAGCAGGGGCTTTAAACTACGTCAGATTTCAGTCTTAACAAATTTAAGAGTGTGCATATAAAAAGCATCATCAACAATCAAAGACCTGCTACAAAATGTTTATCTTTATTTTCTACTTTTCTAAGGAGACATTTGTGCCAAAGGGATGTGCAGTTTCCTGACTGCTCATTTCCTCATAGTGAATTCAATTCATCGTCACCTCTTTCTGCATTTTGAAGCTGCCAGCCTGCTGAATTGCTAGATGCACCATTATCAACTGAGAGAAACAAAAGAAACAAAGCAAATAATGGAGACAAGTTAAAAGAAAAACAGCACAGAACAGATTAAAGTGTTGTTGCTTTTGTTCCTTTTTAAAGACAGACTTAAATAAATCAATAAAGTATCTTGACGTTGACCCAGAATAAGACCAGAGGTTGTGTTTTTCTTCCAGGTCGCCGAGGTGTCACACTCGGCAAACCAGACATCAAGGTAGAGACAGTCAACAAAGAGACCCACAGCCTGGAGGAGGAGGCGGCCGACGTCTCCACGGCAACCCGGATGGTCAAGGCCATGTACTCTGTGAGTAGACACCCATCTGAGTCACCGGGGGCTGTGGAGAGGAGGTGTATGGGTCAATGGCCTTAAATGTACAGATACACTGACACAAAGGGCGACATGGCAGGAGAGGCAGTCACATACACATACACACGGACACATGTGCACAAGCGTGGCTGCAAACACACAAACACACACAAACAGTCAACCCGAAATCAAGAAAGCACCTTGTGTTCTGTACATACACGCGAAGAAAAACAAAAGACGAACAGGAAAGCGGACATACACAGATACACTATAAATTCAGATACATGATCTTGTGAATACACAAAAACACAGACACGCACACAAACACACGACTGCAAATTAATTTGATGGTGCACACGTTCATTCTCACTCTCTAAATTGCACACAGATTTGCACACATGAAAGCCTTTGCACAGAAATAACAGACATTAACAAACAAAGACACACACACACATTGTGTTCCTTTTAGAAAAGCGTTCAGCCCTGGAAGTCCTGGAGAATCCAGTCGACGAGGCTCGTTCCAAAAGCTTTTTTCCAACAACTAAGCGTTTCTCGTCTTCCACTCTCTTGGGATGAAAAACCTGAAACTGTGTTTTCCTTTCCCCTCCCTCTCTTCCTTCTGCTTTCCTTTCTCACCCTCCCTCTTTCCGTGTGTGTGTTTCGTTGTTTGATGGTTTAGTTTCTGCCCTCTGTTTCCCTCTCTCCCTCCACTCAGCCGTTCAAAGACGACATGGACTTGAAGCAGGAAATCAGGAGCGAGAGCGACACCCGGGAGGAGTATGAGCTCAAGGTGAGCTGGCCGCCCGCTCATGGAGACATTTTAGCATTTTGACATTGGACTTTTTTCTGCAGCATCTTGATCATTATACCCTGCATGGTGCACAGACATATGTCATGATCTTTGTGGTCATATCCATCATGGACTGGTAATTACAACTTCCTACGACAAAAACGATGTTAGTGATAATTTTTGCATCATTTGCAGGAATCTGCTGGATTATTGCATGATTAACCCCTCATTTTGTTTTTTCTTAAATGGATAGTTTGGGAGTTTTGAAGTGGGACTGCATGAGGTTCTAATCCTAAATTGGTGTGATAGCTGCAGTAGATGGCATTCAGCGGGTCCCCAGATTGGAGAAGCAGAGACAGAAGCACAGAAGCTAAGCAATGTACAGCTGTGGACAGGGCCTGCCACAATTCGTATTTTAACCACCTAAAAGAAGGCCCGCTGAAAAATATCAATGTCAGTTCAAGTGTACTCTATGTGTTGCAATATTTTCAGTGCTTTACCTTGCTGTCATACAGCCATTTCTTTTGGAATGACGTTTTCTCAGCCATAGAACCGCATTCATAAGCATAATCACAGCTTGGCTTTGCACTGTATAAACTAAAGTTAAATATCACTTGAAGTGTAGGCTACGTGTTTAATATTTTCAGTGTTTTACCTTGCCATCAAACATCTATTTCCTTTATATAGAGCACAGCCAAATTGTGCTTATGCCTAGGAATATGGATGTTAACTTCTATGGTTGAGCAAATGTAATTCCAAAGGAAATAACTGTATGAAAGAAAGGTAAAGAGCTGAAAATATTTTAAATATAGTGTACACTTGAAGTGATAATCATCTTTTTAGTGGGCCTTCTTTTAGGTGGCTCAAATACGTACATTGCTTAGCTTCTATGCTCATACATCTCTCTCCAAAGAGAGGACACACTCACCGCCATCTACTGTAGGTAATACACCGACTATAAAAGAAGTGCCTCATACAGCCCCACTTCGCTAAAATCTTCAATGGGGTTTAAGTTTTCACTTTCACAAACTAAAGGAGGAAACCAAACTGCTTCAAACCCAAATAGAACTTTTATTGCAGAAATAAAAGTTCACCTACGCCCAGGTGAGCTTCCTGTCGCCTTTCACTGGAAACCATGTTTATCCTGGTAAAATAAACCTGCATCATTATGTCTCGTGTTCATACACATACTGTGCACAGCATCACTCACACACCATTATATTTTTTTTACATAGCATGAACAACAGGACACCACCAACTGCACCCACTTCACCAACCATACCTGCCTGCACTGGGACTGACAGAATACGTACATACAATATGAGAAGTATCTAGTATGATAGGAGACATGTGTTGAGAGACTGTATTACAGCAAATAATATATTATATATTACACCCAAATGTGAAAGAACTTCCATTTCTTTTATCGTGCTAAGCTAACCAGACCAGATGTTTAGGTATCTTTACTTAGCCCAGTGTTGCCTTTTCTATACTCTTCAGGATCCAACCAATGGCTACTACAACGTCCGAGCCACCACCCATGATGAGGCGCGCCCCCAGTCCCGTGCCATCCACTACCAGGGAGAGTTTCGCCCCCCGAACCCAAACAGTGGACCAGCCGGGGCCACCTCCAGCGGACCCTCAGCTACAGCCAGTGGTGCTGTTCCCCCCAGCGCAGTGCCAGGCTCAAGAGCAGGCTGCTACGACCCCCGCCCGCCTTCCAGGATGTCTCATGCCACCTATGCCCAGTTCAACACCTTCTCTAGGGTGCCGCAGAGCCAGCAAGCGCCTCCCAATCCAGCTCTTCAATCACCTGGAGATTACCCCGGAGATTGTGGCTTGCTGGACAGCACAACCCAGCTGGCATATGACAACTACGGATACCCCTCCCAGTATCCCAGCTACCGCATGGGCTTTGCTCCGCCCATAGAGGAAGGACCAGCCTATGAGATGTATCCAACAGGGCAAGGGACTGGACCAGGGCCAGGTCCCGGGCCAGGGCCAGGGCCAGGGCCAGCACTGGGACAACAAAGTCCTGAAACAGGCCTGGGGCAGTATGGCAGCTCCACTCGCTTCTCGTACTCGTCTCCACCCTCTGACTATTCCCAAAGACACACACAGCGGATGCAGACTCATGTTTGAGAAACACAAATACACACTCTTTGACTTTCTTTTTGCAACAGCAGTACTTATTACACATAAAACAAATCATACATAAATATTAAGAAAAGGCATAAACAAATCTGTTTTCTTTCTCCATAGCATCCAATGCATGGATTTTGGTTCATTTTCTGAACCAAAAAAAAAAAAACAACAACGCACAGCATTTAGCAGCATCGCATATTAATCCAGCTAGCAGCAATACATGCAACACATGCAAAGTGACATTCACACACATTTACGCAGACCTTCTGTTGTGTGCAGTGTTTATGCTCCAACAAAAGCAACAGCGAGAGCCACAATCAAGAGATAAGAGACAAAAAGAGCGAAAGGAGCTTCAGGAGGAGCAGAGGAACATTTTTTCCCTGCAATCCTCGTCTTGCTCTTGAATCATCCCATTTTCCTCCCATCTCTGTAAATAAGTGCAAATGAAGATTTGGGTCATTTTAAACTTATGCCCTTGTACAAACCTATACAGCGTGATGCAGTTCAGTGACCTACAACAAACCTCCCAGCATTTTCCAACTCTCACATATTGCAAAAAAAACAAACAACACACATACACACAGATCTGTAAAGACTTGTTTGTTTCGATGTATTGCAACAACGAGGCAGCTTGGACTATAAATATATCTGGCACTTTTTGATCTCTTTTCCTGACTAAAGCCTGTCCAGTGGCCATTGCTTACAAGATCTACCTTGATTTAAGTGGGACAGAGCTTTTTAAAGTGGTGCCAATGCTTATGTGCCAACACACAAACTATTAAGGTGTGACTTCTTTTGTAAAAGGGCGGACAATGAGACGCTCTGGACAATGACAAAGGTTTTGTATGTGCCACATTTGAGAGGAAAGGAAAGGAGTGGTAGCAACTGTCTCTAAATGCTCATTCTCCTCCTCATCTCATTTTTTATCATCATGAACATTTCACTCAAGGTCAATGCTGTATATACAGTATTTGTGAAACAAGGTGTGGCGGGAGTGCTTTTTCATTCAATGAATTTCTGCAATTTGTACAAAAAGATACCTCCCCTACCCTCAAGTGTCAAAAAGTATTTGTTTCTCTCACTTGCACAGTAGAATAGATTTTTTTCCATATTTATACCGAAACGTATAAAAAATGGCATTCAGAAACATTTTATAGTATTTTTATAAGGAGTTGTGGACCAAAGGTTCAGCGTTTTGGGTGAAACTCACTTTTTAATGTGTATGTGGCGACGTGATCGTTGTTGGAAATGCTTTGACTTTCTTTAAGAGGCGATGGATGGTGGGTTTTTTTAAGAGTGGATATTGTAGATTTCAATTAGAAAATTTGAAGAGCTTCTTTCCCAAATTTTAAATATCCAGCAAGGGGGAATCAGTTTGGTGGATATCTCTATTTGGTGTGAAACTCTTACTTTGCCTTCCAGTCTTCTGACTGGACTGCCTTTTCGAACGTTGACGACATTCAAAATGATGGATGGAGAACAAGCGGCTGCTCACTTTGAGCGGTGCTGTGAACTTTGTAAGCAATGAGAAGGTTCGTTAGTCTAACATATCAAAACGAAGGTACAGACGGTTCTATCTAGCTCATATGTACATTTATATGTAAGTATGTTGGTTTGTTCACTGCAACAGAAATTTGGTGGTATTTTAATGTCGGAGATTTTCTCATTATATTGTGTAAGCTTTGGTACGTATGATTGGCCTTTAACTGCACAGGTTCATTATGATGAGCGTTTAAAATGTTGCTTCTCTACTCTAACCTCTACGGACGCAGCTACTGTACAAGTCCTATGTTTTAAGTAAGCCGTTATAAAAAGGAAGCCTTATCTTTTTCCTTTTTTTGTTTCCTAAATGATTTTGGAGCTTACCGACAACACCAACTGTGACCCTGCATCGGTTTAAAGACATTTATTTGACAGTTGTAAAGAAGTGAAAGCTTTGCATGGCTCCATTTTTATTCCCTATATTTTAGTATGTTACAAACTCACAGAAACAAACACAGACAACCGATTGGCTGTTGATGAGCAGTGAGCACAAGAAATTCGGCTTTGGCCAACTTATGTGAGATATTTCTCCAGACGTTTACCTCTACAGGAAATGATTTGACTTCCAGCCACTTATTGATAGTGTTGTTTGTAGTGTGAACACTGCACCGAAAACACTTGTGTATCATCATCATGTTCCCACTGGTTGTAGAACTGATTCATGTTTGCACACGGTGCTTTGTTAGTGATACTGAATTGGATTGCACTCCTCATCGTACCGTCGCTTCACCTTACAGTGACAATCATGTGTTGATTAGACCCCACAGTGGCAGCATCAATCTTTACTTCATACTGAGCCTGAAATTGTAAGGATCATAGAATAATACATGACTTTTTTAAACTTGCGTGGCAACCACCAAGAATTGCTTTTGACATTTTATTTATTTTTACCTTTCCTTAAGGGCACATTTACTTTACCGAATAGTCAAAGAAGGGTAACAAGAGTGACTTTAATAAGCAACGATGAGTCCCCCCACTTGTTTCTCTACTGTACATTTTTGAGTAATGAAAAATGATAGCAAATGAGGAGGTGCTTTGCGAAAGACCAGAGGCTGTACAGTGAAGCCAGAAATCTCAGCACCTCTAGCAGTGATCATTGAGTCTTCATACTTATCAGCCACCCTATCAACCCCTCACAGATACAGTATATTATGGTAATTGTGTGCTAAGGGGCATTAAATGTTTTATTTATTGCCCCTATTTTGAATAAACACTTTCAGACAGGAAACCACAGCCACGTTGTTTCTGATTAGAATATCAGATGGAACCTTGTTGCTCCAAGGTCAGTATATAAACCATTTCAGTAGTTATAAAGAGAAGAACGGCAGATGGAGCACCCTTTTAAATTTATATGGTTATCACAGCCTTGGTACCGCATACTATTACCACTTTACAACCTTTTTACAGAGTTGTAGCTGTGCAGTATTTTGCATCGGACTTGAAATGTCGTTATGACCTTGTGTAGAATGAGTAAATCTGACACTGAGGAGGTACTGAGGCCAACAAATACACGGCCAGGCCATCCAGGTACTTAGTCATTATCTCTTAACTATTTACAGTCTGTTGACATTGGGGACATATAAATATGTAAAAGACACCAGAGATGCCAAAAATGCAAAACAGATGTTTAGATTTGGTTCAGCAATGAAAAACTAGAGGGAAATCTGGACGTGTTTACTCCAGTAGGTAGTTATTTCATGTCTTTCCCCCTTATTTCCATACGTACCGCGGTGCACTGATACGCTTTACTCTCGACTCTCGCCCCTGTGTAAAATTTATAGCCACCTACCTGCTTCCAAATTTAGAGAGTGAACCTGCCTTTTTATGAAAACCCATCTAGCAGACCTTTCTGTCAGAGCTTTCTTCCAAATTTTCTTCAAGATGAAAACATATGGAGTAACTTTAGCAGTCTAGCTTGCATTAATGTGTGTATGTTATTGGTTTGGGAGTCTGTTTTTTTTAGAGAATATAAAGCTTCATGAGCTCATAACATCATCCTCTGTGTTAATTTACTTCTCATTTCTGTCTTTGAAAATCAGTATTTTCTTGATATTACTTTGTGCTGTTACATCACCTTTGGAAGAAATGACTGTGGTCAAAAGTGTGTTTAAACTTTTATATACAGTGTTTTATTTTATTTTGTATGCATCGGATGGGCGGCCCTTATTAATCAACCCAGCAAATGTGAGGACATGTGTGTCTTTGGCCAAAATGACTGCGCAGCCAGGCCACAAATAGCCAAAACCCTGTTTCAAATAGGCCAACCCAGGCTAGAACCAGGCCAGACCCACAGCAAACTGCTCTGTTCCATGCTGTGCTGTGCTGTGCTGTGCTGCGCCATCCCTGGCCAAGACTGACTCAAGTGGCTCGGTGTCCATTTTTACTTCAGTCTTCAGTGAGTGCCAAAAGACTGTGCAAAAAAATGAACTGAGCAGACAAACAAATGCAGCAGCCATTTGTGTTTATTGTGTTTATATGTGTATGTGTGCGCTATCTGTTTGTGTCTCCATACATGCACACGTACTGTATGCATCCATCTGTGAAAATGCATGTGTGTGTGTGTGTGTGTGTGTGTGTGTGTGTGTGTGTGTGTGTGTTGGCAGCCTGTAACACCAGTGTGTTTTCATGCCATTATAAATGCGGTGGGACCACTGGACTGTAGAAATTAGGGTTTGACTGTTTTGGGCAAGGATCAGATAGATCAACCAGTAATGTTGTCAGCTGCTGGCATGATGGAGGTTCCTCCTGACCACAGCTACATATAAATAGCCTTTAAAAGATGAAACATGATTTACTTTACAGATTGAATTCATTCATTCAATAGTTCAACAGTTATTTTTGTGAAATATGATTAATTAAAAGGCAGAATTATTCTGAAATGTTGTTAAAGTTATAATCCTTAAGATGTTTACTATATCAAACCACATTTCTGATACTATTCCACTGACAGGGAAGGACAAAAGCAGGTGCATTTCACTTGATGTTGTAGTCAACATTGGGTCAAGAGTTCAAGCATTACTTTTTCAGATGACTGTTGTCTTCTTCAGTCTTCTACATTTAAACTATTTAATGTGAAAAACTGCCCACAGTTTTTTTTCAGTGATTCAAATATGCCTAGTATTAGTGAAAGCTGGAAAATACAAATCCGAGCTTTGTAGGCGGGATAAAAGACTGTAGCCGTGTTCCTATAAACATGGTAGGCCTCTTAGCAACACGTGTGGACCGATGAGGCCATGAGGCCAAATTATTCCAGTGTCACCTGTGAATAAACAACTGATTTTGTTTCCGGTTACCACCCTCGTCTGACGAAACTAGGCTGTAGGCCTAGTTTATTCACTCCAAACCACTTGATGGAAATGCACCTAATTTGTATTTTTTTTTTTTGCGAAATTTCAGAAGTTCGCTTCAAACTTGCATGATAACTAGATGGAAACACGGCTACTGACGTCATCTTCCTGTGCCAGCTTTAGCCAGACGGCTAGCTACTTTCATCAAAAATAGAGACAAGAAACAAGTGTGGGTGAATTCAATGCAGTCGTCTTATAACTCTTAATTCATTTCTGTCTGATTATCAGGATAGTGAAGAGAAACACAAGCCGTCTTATTTTGTGGCTTTTTTAAGTAACCCCTGAGGGCCTGTTTTATTTTAAACATACCACTGTAACCTATTATCAAAATGCACTTGCAGTTACCAACAGTGACGACAAATCAACCAGGACTAAAATCTGATGGATTATAACTTTAAACTGCTTCAAAAGGCTGAAAACGGTCACAAAATTTCATCTATATTTTAATGTCAACTGACGCTTCAAAGCCATTTCCAATCTGTAATTGTTTTTGGAATAAAATTATTTACATTTTAAAGGTGTTAAATATCATCAGAAAAGAATTAGAATCCAGATCAGTCAAACCCTAGTATAAAGCAGGATAGCTGGTAAGACGGAGTGAAGGAGACATTGCGTGGCCTTAGGACACGAGGAAGGAGCCCGCCTGGTGTGCTCGTCCCTCATCCAGCTGCTGAGCCTGTCTGCTCTCTGAAACAGCTGCACGAGTGAACAGGATTAATTGACGTTCAGCTTTGTATAATTAAGCATATGAAGACAATGATCAGCACAGTGAGAAGGGTTCCATATTGCACTTGAAAATGTTTGCAGTGGAGGTGTGCATGCGGGAGAGAAAGCGACAGCGTGGGTGTTTAAATAAGCATATATTCTCCATACTTCAATTCTTTATTTCTGTCTCTATTGTTCACATGTGTATTATATTCATGTTGGCTTTGAGTACCTGTGTATCCCTTTTATTAAAGAAAAAAAACTGTACAAAACATACAAGATATTATTAAAATGTTCCTTTATTTTTCATGTTTCTCTGTTTGATTTGTGTTTGGGGTTTTTTTTTTCAAATTGTATGTAATTATTTTTCCACAGTATCGCAGAAAATAAAAGAAGACACAGCTTTCATACGAACAGCAGAAACGGCTCCTTTATTTTGTATTTATTTATTATGCTGAAATCTACTTTACAAGAAGTTTGTTTTATTACGTTAGGCTCCAGGATGTGGCTTAAAAATGGTTCCAAGTCTTTACTTTGAATGAAGTTTTACGCATACTGCTGTTTATTTAGGTCAGACTATGAATGAGTGCGCCCAAACAGTTGTTGTGACAGTTTCTCGCATCGAGCAGCTAAAGTTGAGAGTAAGTGTGTGTCTATGAATAGCAACACAGGCACGAGGGCATGGAGTGTTTACCTGAACAAGACAAACGTCTGCAGACTCTCAGTCTGTCCCCTCATTTCAAACTCATTTCTGGTCTGTTCTCCTCTCTCCTCTTTCTCTCTCTTTCTGCCTCTGTGCCTAATCTCTTTAATGTTCCTCTAATGTTCTATTTTACTCCTGTTGTCCTCTCTTGGCTCTCGTCTCCTCTTTCCTCATCTTGTCGCTCCTTTTCACATTTGTTCTCCTAATGTCCTCTGAACATCTTTGTCGTTAGTACTCCTCTCCTCTTCTCTTCCAGTCCTCTTTTTTGGTCTTTCCTCAAACACGTCAGTCCTTCTCTCATCCCTCTAATGTCCTCTCGCTTATTTTCCTCAGTTACCCTTTCACCCCTTCGCCTCTTCTTTCACTTCTCCAACCTTTCCTTCCTTCTTCTCTAACCTCCTTTCACCATTTCGTCTCTTCTCTCCTCTTCTGCTCTGCTGTCTTGTCTCTCCATTTCTTTTTGCATTACCCTGTCTGTCCTTCTTCACTTCTCTACTTTCATTTCCTGTCACTTCTTCTCTTCAGTCTTCCAATCACATCACATCTCCTCTACTCGCATTTCTTTTCCTCAGTCATGTGATCGCCTCTTCTTCTCTCTTTCTCTTCTTACCTCCAGTTTTGCCTTGTCTTCTCAGTCCGTCGCTCACATCTCCAACCTTCTCCCTTCTCCTCCTCTCTTTTCCTTTTCTGTCACCCTCTCACAATGTATCCTTTACTCTCCCCTTCTCTCATCTCCTCCCCTCTTTTAACCTCTTCTACAGTCTGTTCTTTCCTTTCCTCCCTCAATTTCTTCAGTTTTCCATTCCCTTTCCTTTTATGTCTGCTCTTCTCTGTTTCATTCTCTCATTCTTTTTTCTTACTATCCTTCTTCTTGTCCTCTCATCTCCATCTTTCTTCAATCCTCCTTTCACCTCCCTCTTCTTCTCCTCTCAACTCCTAGCTCACCTCCTCTACTCAGTTCTTCTCTCACATTTCAAACCTTCTCCCTGGCCTTTCCTCTCCTCCCTTTTCTCCTCCTTTCACTTACTTTCTCTCCTCTCACCTCATGTTATCAGTCCTTGTCACATCACTCTATCTTCTTCTTCCTCTCCTCTACTGTCATCTTTCCTCTCTCTTACTTTCACCATTTTATCCTCCATCACTCTCTCACCTCTCCTCTTTTCAGATTTTGCAGTAGCTCTTCAATTCTCCTTCTGACAGGTCCACTCCCACCTCTCCAACCTTCTCCTCCTTTTCCCCTTCTCCTTCATGGTCCTCTTCTTTGTCCTCTCTTTTTTTCAATCTTCTCTTTTCCCTCCCATTTCCTCACCTCTCCTCCTTTAATCCTTTATCTCATCACTCATTCATTTACAGTACAAATTCTGTTTCTCCCTTTTCCTATTTCCTAATTCTTCTCTCCTCTCTGCAACTTTTTTCTCACCCATCTTTGTCTCATTACTTCTTCTTACTTCTTCTTTAACCATTCCCTTCCTCAGTCCTCCTCTCCTCTGCTCTCCTCTGAATGACAGGGAAAATGACGGTAGAGAAAAAACAAAAGCAAGAAGGAAATAACAGATGTGGCAGGAAAAAGAAAGACAAGGACATACGACAGACAGTGAGCATTAGAGCCTCCCTTCCTAATCTTTACTTAGTGTGTAATAGTGATTATCGTCTCTTCTCTCCTCCTGCTCTCATTGAGGAATAATGTCTGGAATAACCTTCAGCACTGCACTCCCGACTCCAGTGAACCCCCCCCCTTCTCCACCACTTCCATTTTATCCCCTTGTTCATATTTGAAGCGGCCGTTGTATGGATTATGGCCCCTCTCATACTTGGCACCGCACTCAGTGCCTGAGATATATTATCATATTAGTGGAGAATGATGTAATGCATTTCAAGACATTTGTCCTTCGCACACCCTCTGTCCCTCCGCAGATGATGTCACTCGCTTTGTGTCTCTGAGGCAGAGAAGTCGTTAAGTGGGTTCTGGGATTATTTTGTTTGATGCTGTCGCCATCTTGTGGTGGGAGAGCAGTATTGAGCGATGAGTGGAAAGGAAAGGAAGGATGTAAATTAGGATGTAGGCAATTATTTATTACTGAACAAGAGGATAATGTGACTCATAATAGATGTCCTTGGTGTAACTGTACTGACGTGGTCTGTTGGGTCAGGGACAGAGACAGAGAGACAGACATGTTGGATATGACTTGATTACAAATCAGGGTTTGACTGACATGCATTTTTGGAGCTTGCAGCCAATGCTTGATTTAGTCTAAGTCCAAGCTTTAAAATATTTTAGAAAATGTTTTTGATCATTTAAATAATTATTTTTATTTATTTTTAACATCTTGTCTTCAAGATAAACATGAGAACAATGAACATTCATCCTCAGCCAAACAAGCAAACAGCATACAAGAAAAACACAAATATGGACAGACAACCAACAATCAAATGACAGATAGTTAATCAAAAAATTACAAGAGTCATAAAAACAGCAGACAGTTAAGCTTTAAAATCTCCAAGGGGAAGGAAAGAACCTTGCTTGAGGGCAGTCTGCAGTTTATAATAAATATTTGATCAAATGCTGAATCACATTACAAGTGAGGACTTACTGCAACCCAACATATTGGTCAGCCCCCCAAAAATAATGTATGCATAGTGCTGGAAAAATATCTATAGTATGTAATTTATTTCTTTTTTTAAGAAAAAGATAATAATCAATGTGTCAGAATGCAGGTCATTTGAAGTAATTAGAAAATGGATGTGGTGGGAGACTATGATGAAGAGAGAAGCCTTTAGAACTGTTTATTCAGAATCCTTTGATAATGATCCAAAAGATATAAAATAAAAAAACAAGGCCAGACAAATTGAGCTCTTAGGTCCCTATTAACCCCATGTTTCTTCTACTCTGCAAAGTGTTCATTTTCTTTATGCTACAAATAGCTGTTGATTTAGTAAAATTCAACTTGTAAGCACAGAGTTAAAGTGGTGATGGTCTTAAAATGAAATCTGGCCTTGTTTTCTATTAAGGTTGAAAATCCTTTGAGGGTAAGGTACACTGATTAGTCTCACTTCAAGACAGGGACTCAAGATCAGGTAGTAAAGGAGGACCCACCTCATGTGCTTTCATGGCACAAATCTTCAATCAAATTAACTAAAAACAGTTGATGCACAGAAAGCCTTGATCTTATGGGACCCCTGGGTTCTGGGGCCACTGGCAGTTGCCCAGCTTGTAATCTGCGATTGACGCAATCCAGTGGTTCTGTAAAGATTTCTGCACTTCAATCATTAAGGTGGCTCACCTCGCTCTGATTCATTAACAAGAGTAAATGAAGGCAAACAGGAAATACAAAGAGCAACAAGTTAAAACTCAATTTCATTTCACTCAAATGACCTTGTTAAACTTTTAAATAAACTTGTATGATGTAATAATATTATCTACATAATGCTGAGGTCATTACATTTCATCTGATTGTCTTGGGCTGAATCATCCATGTACATGTTTTTAAAAATCAGCGCTAAAGTCATTTTAAAATTGAACCTCCTCCCCCTTATCACCCCACACAAAAGCTCCTCTCTCAATAAAATGAAAGGTTAGCATAAAAACCTCAGACAGACGTTGCCATATTGTATGTGCAAAGCTTTTTATATGCCGTCTATGGTGCAAAGCCACAAAACTGATTGTGTAAACATTAAGGAAAGTGCTTTTCAGCACTGAAAATAACCTCCCTGGGCTGATATAGTTAAAGGTCAAACTCAAACTTCGAAAAAGCTCAACTCCTATACAACAAGTCCAATTAACACTGACCTTTCTACATACGCCCAGAAAGCCTCATAAATTAAAATGATTGGCTTTTAATTGATGATCCAAATATGAAACCCTGTTGTGATCTCAGAGACTAGACATTAATTTTGAGGGACAATATTTCACATTGTTAATAAACACAAATAATTAATTTGGCTGATGCTAGTCAAGTAAACATTAATATATAATTGTGCTACAAACCGTTACTACACATTTTATAACATTAATTTGTTTCATATCATGAAAAGGTTTGCAAGCTAAAATAAAATATCAAACTATAAAAAATAGTTAGTGTAATTGGCATAAATAAATTAAGTGGGCAACAATGAGGATTCCTGGCTCTGTAGTGATCTTTCTCTTGTGGAACTTGATGTCCACATTTTGTCAGCAATTCATAATGCAAATGTATTCAGAACATGATCCAAGTTGCATTCTTCCTCCATTTGAAGATGGATTATTTGAGTCATGGTCTAAAAATCCCTGGATGATCGGTGAGGACTGTTGGCAGATTATTCCTCCTCAGTGTTAATTTTGCTAAAGCCTCTTCTTTCACAAAGAGTTCATAGCTGCAGAGATGCATCTGATGAGGCTATAAACAGTCCAGGCTTTGGCAGGGCAGGATTTTGGCCTCAAACACTGATCGTTTAAAATAAGCAGGCAGCATTTGGTCCTTTAAAGCACTTCCTTAAACTCATGCAGCATCTGTGAACACGAAAAGACAGCAGATAGATTCACATGAAATAAATTGGCAAGATAAATGCAAACACTGGGTATTCTGTTGGAAGACATGATGCTGGCATTCCTACCTAGAGTGAAGCAAAAAAAAGATTTGTTCTTCAGCTCCATGGGTTTGAGGTCTTCAGATTGAGTATTGGGAAATATTACCAGTGACTTGTAAGTCATCAAAATGCAGATGATGCATCAAAGCAAAAGCTCTGTCATTGTTTGTTCGACAGATTTGGCTTTTCACTCACTTCTCAGAATACAATGATCCACGCTGTGATTCTCAAAAGAAAACCTATTCACACTGTAAACACTGATGTGCAAAACAAGAAACTAGAAAACCATGTCATCAAACTAGTATTCCCCACTATGCTTTACATAGTCAGGCATCAAGTAAAATATGGTTACAGATGAATGAATCAGGTAAATATGAATTTAACTGATATGTAGACAATTTGGTCAAGGCAAAGTAAAACTAACGAGTGTTGAAGTAGCAACAGCCAGAGGTTTATGTCTTTGTTTATGAGAGAGAAGGAAAGATTTTTTGGTTTACAGTACAGGGATCAGGTGAGCTGAGTGTGGCAGAGAAAGACGAGTGTGGACCCAAAATGCAGACAGTGACTGGGTGGATGCAGTTCGGTTTATTAGAAAACAAAACAAGAATCCTAACAAAACAGGCTTACTTCTTGATTCATGGCAAGAGTCCAAACAAAAGAGAAAAATCCAACAAAGGCAGTCCAACACAGGTTAAATCAACAGAGTACAAGGCCGAACACTCAACATATAAGAATGACACCACAAGGATTTATCAGAACTGAGGGCAATATATACACATACAGGCTGGCAGGGCAATTAACACAGGTGAGACAAATAAGTAATCAAGCAGACAGGAAACAAAGCTAGACAAAAACACATGAAACTGATCACTACAAAATAAAACAGGAAGTAAAGCTAGTGACAATACACAAGGACATGTGAAACCAAATACAACAGAGAACAAGGAACCAATGATCAACTAACAAAACCTAAACAAGAACACAGAGGCAAAAGAGTAAAACAGGAATGAAAATTACCAAAATAACAGAAAAATACATGACAATACAAAGCATGACGACAGGTCACATGATCTCTAATTTCAGACAGTTGAAGAAAAGGGACAGAGAGTAGATACAACCAAATGACTAATGTTAAGAGCCAGAAAGAAGACTATGTAAGATTATATGTTTGACTTCTGAGCTGAGTTTATGAAACAAACTATGTTCTCATGTGAACTGCAGTCACATGTTTTGTTATGTCATAGGAACAATGCAAAGTGCTGAAAGATCTGCTCAAATTAAATATCTGGCCTGCATAAAGAAGAGAAGACTGACTTTTTGTTTACTGTTGTTTAGTTTGGTTGTTTGGTATAATCTGAGAATGCACGAGGCCTGTAAATATAGAACTAAGAAAGGAAGTGATTATCATTGCAAGTGCAGTGAGACACCATGATGTGTTTAAGTGAAGTAAAACTTGATCTAATACGAAAGGTGCAAACTATTAAACCACTTTGTAGTTTTTATGTGGTACAAAAGTTTCATGTTTTGTGTTTTTTGCTTTGAAATAAATTTTGTCCCAGGTGCCAAATATGAAAATGATGTTCAAGTGAACTGTGGTGCAACATACGAAACTATTTCCCCTTAACAGAATAAATACCAAACAAATATAGTGCTATCCTCTATTAAAATTTTGCAAAGAAGCAGATTTGATGAAACAAATAATCACGTTCTTGTTTATCACCTTTCTGCAGGCTCAAAACTGCTTCTTTGACAAAGGGTTGAATTTAATATCAGTCTGTTAAAAAACAGATTTCAAGCACTAAGTCAGAGCTTAAAGAGGAACTTTGAAGAGAAAGTTTTTTTTGCTCATGTGGTTTTAACCGGAAAACAGAACTGTGACAAGCCTTTAACCCTGAGGTGTGTCTGTTATAGCAGAGCACACATTATAGTAGTCAGGCAGGACAGGGACTCTAATATGTCTGTCTTTGTGATACTGGGACTGCTGGTCTGCATAAAGGCACAAGGTAGGAGAAGAACACTGTCACATAAAATGTTATATATAAAGCAATGATGTATGAGGTTTCTTTATTGTGATTATTGAATTAATTATATAAATAAATCATAAATTTACTTCATATTTCACATTATATTTTAGTAAAACATGCTACTTGATTGAATGTGGTAGGTTGTTACTGAGTCTTCCTTTGTATGTGTAACTATGCCAACATTGAAACCAAGTAATCACATTTATAAGAAGAGGAACTGATTTCTAAGAAATTGAGAGGAAGGAAACAGTAAAGTAATTCATTACAATAAACAGGTCCTGCCTCTTTATTTAGATTTAACAAAAACATAGTTA
Source organism: Lepomis gibbosus (assembly GCA_029875015.1). Lineage (NCBI taxonomy): Eukaryota > Metazoa > Chordata > Actinopteri > Centrarchiformes > Centrarchidae > Lepomis > Lepomis gibbosus. Next base: position 44,294 of record JAPMOB010205467.1, read on the forward strand.
AAGTCCAAAAGTACAGTCAAAGGTGGTAAAGGTGATATCACTGTGGGCTTTTTGTGATGTTAGTTAATGTGGAGTAAAACTTCTCACTTCACTGCTAACAGGACTTCAGCTTCCTTATCTAAAACAGCCTGGTGTTTCTGTTTAGTCCATGTCCAGTCATCACAGTGAGTCACAGTGTGTAACATGGTGTACCAGTTTGTTGCTCCGTCTCGTCTCCGTCTCGCCCTGCCCTGCCCTGCCCATGGTTTGTTGGAGTTTGTTTTTTGAGTTTCTCTTTTGGATCAACGCTTTCGTTTGGATTGTTTATTTCTTTTGGATTTTGGATTCTCTGGACTATGTTGTAAGTGTGCTCGCTTTTGTTTATTAATAAACCCTTTTGAACTTTACCTGCTCCGCCCTGTGTGTCCTGCATTTGGATCCACCAACCTGCTACCCTGCACCCACCGTGACAGATTCCCAGGAACTTGAAACTATTCACCTGCTCCACCTCAGCTCCACTGATGTAGACAGGAGTGTCTTAATCTCCTTCTTACTAAAACCACACAGCTGGTGTTGAGCACCATAGTTGTCATAGTAATAATAACAATAATAATAATAATAATATCCCACGACCAGATCCCGGATAAGCGGATGAAGATGGATGGATGGCTAGATAATACAGTTTTTTTGGATTGCTTAAGCACGATTTTCAAAACAGCGCCCGTGTTTTCAAAACACTACACACAATTAGCACAACCACACACCCAAATAGCAAAACACTACAGATCCTTTGCATAATTAAACACTCTTGTAAAAACTATACACTTCTGTGTAAAAATCACCCTTTGTTACCATATGAAACACACACGTTTCACATTACTATACTCTGTTTGCACGAGTTACACTCTGCTGTGATAAACCTA